>KN469016.1:0-14333 GCA_000787095.1 Periophthalmodon schlosseri | reverse complement strand
TATCTCGCTATAGTCTGTACTACTGTGTACAATGTGCCATGTCTGAAAACTGCATCTCAATACGCTCTAGTTACTCAAAATAAACAATCCAAAGATGTTTACTGTGAACTGACCCACTGACCCTATATCAAACCAGGACAGGCAAGCAAATTAGGCTAAACAGAGGTTAAAATTAACACATTCAAGTGAACAGTGGAGCAGAATGTGAAATATTCTTTAAGATAAAGTTAGTAAAAATTGAAAAAAAAAAAAACAAAAAAAATATTTGCTAAAGTAAATATTTGAGTTAATGTTATAATACTAAATTTCAAAATTCAAGGTAGGAAAGGCAAGTTAACTACACTGATGGCGAAATATTGTTAAATTGTGATTATTCTAGAACAGATATTGTGTTAAAACCAAATCCAATTTATTACAATTTAACAATCAGATAAAATATTATGAAACTTACAACAGACTAAAGGAAATCTGTTCTTCTTTTCTAAATATTATGATTACTATGTGAGTAACTAATAACCAAAATGGCAAAACCAACGTATAAAGCAGACAACAAGATGGGACAGAAGTGAAATAAGGGTTAAAACGCAAAATTCGGGTTAAATTGTAAAGTGTTAAACCGGATATGCACTGACTCACCTGACAGATAATATGCTTAAAACATCTAATTCCTTCGGCTAACGTAAACAAGACTCACCTTTGCGGTCAATTCTCTATTAAAACTTACTTTGCCAATGAAAACGTGCTGAAATATGGTCTTGGTTAAGTTTAGATTGAGCAAAAGCTTTAGAAATGACTGTTTTTAGCGTAAATGCTTAATTAGCTAGTTAGCGTTAATGACACAGTTGTAAGCTAGTTACTTACCGTTCTCTTATGACATCCGCTGTCTTCCGAACAAATTTAAAGACGTTTTAATAAATAAAGGTGGAATTATCCAAAAGAAGGACAAAGTATTAGTTGTCTAGTTGTTTAAAATGTGAAATATATCCACTGTCGTCCGTTTTTGTTGGAGATTTTCTGAATAAAACGACGTCTTCCTCGGTTCGTTTCACCGCATCAACAGCCAAGCTAACGCCATAGCAACACCAGGTTTACCGGGGAGCCAATGAGGGGTAAGCCGCTCTCCTCGCCCTCCATGTCGGCCTGAAACTGCCCGAAAAGTGGGTCAAACGCGGCTACATGGAGCTGGGAGTGGTCCGTGTAGTTGACAGCCCCCTGGCCCTCGGGTGGTGTGTTTTTGTGAAGGTTTTGTTGACAGAAAGAGGAGTTTGCTGGGTTTGTTGGAGCAGCGGCGGGCGGAGAGAGAGCCGCGGGGGAAAATGGCGCTGTACCCGGGCTCCCCCTTCGGTTTGCCGCGGTGCGTGCTGATGACGGCATGCTCTTCCTGGATCTCTGCTACTTTGAGTCAGATATGTTCAAATAAATGGTCAATAAATAAATCCTGGTGCTGAATGCTATTTTAGATCTATGATTAATGCATTCAGTCATTTAAAAACAAGTAAGCAAGGTGGCCAAGAATGCATTCAAGTAATAAGTAATCAAATGGAACTGATCAATACTATACCTTCTTTTACAAGAAATTAAGTTGAATTTAAGTTTAAGTGTGTAAAAATATTGTAGTAAGATAGACAAAACAAAAATGAATGTATTCTTACAACAGTTTGAGATAAAAAAACAAACAAAACAACAACAATACAACAAACAAAATGAACAATAACAAAAATAAAACATGGAATTATGAAAACAGAAAATGCACTACTTCAAAACTAGTTACTTAAAATACTCAAGTAAGAGTAAAATATAGATAGATATTTTGCATAATTTGCATAATTGTTGCAATAATAGTACTGGGAAGAAAGTGCCTGGAGGAACTCTGCATCTATTGGTTATTTAACAGGGGAGCAATTATTATTTCTACACACTGAGAAGCTTGTAATTAAACATGCCAAGTTTAGGTCTTTTATATTAAAGTAATTTAATGAGCAAATGTTAATTAAACATAAACAGGACATGTAGGTTCACTTTTATGTTGTAGGGGAGCTGCTTTTCTTCCTGTTATGAGATAAATTCTTCCAAAAGTTTTGAAGAACCACACGAGCCATAAGCAAAGTGATGGTGAAGTTACGTCTGTACCACTCTCTGCAAAAGAATACAGGAAAAGTTAATATCAGACTCCTCCATAACTCCTCTCCCGCCAACCTATTCACTGTCCGTTCCTCTGTACCGTAAAAGTTAGGTTACCAAAAGTTAAAACTCACTTGTTGTAGCTTGCATGTCGTATTCTGTTTTTGTCCAAGAAACTTTTGTAAAACACAGCCATTTCTTCACTGTCCAGGGAACGCCTTCGACCTGATGGAGGAAACAGTACATATTACATTAACATGAGCCTCATGCTATAATACTCTTATAAATGCCATAAAGCTGTTAGCTAGCAGGTACTGACCTTCTGTATCGCGCCGAGACAATCCTTTTGCATTGAGTTGTGAAACTATGAACAATTCTTTTTCCTGTTAAATAGAAAACCATTATGTACAATTTACTAAAGATGTCATTTATCAGTTACATTTTGACAATATTCAATACAATGCTTTTTGGTTATATGACAATATATCCAATATTAAAAGTTTACTTATCTGCTAAACAACATCAGTATGATTCATAACTCAAAATATTGCCCACCCCTACAACAGTAAAAAATTAAAATAGATAGGCAGTTAATGTATTTAGTGTAATGCCTGTACCTTGCTGAATGTGACATTTTGATTGGCCCAGAAGTCGTGGTTCCAGTCCTCCGTGTCCTGCCTCAGCGCCCTCAGCCTCTTCTCCAGCTCCGTCTCTGTCTCTAGGGCTCGGTACACGATTGGACGCAGGTTGGACAGAGGGTTTGGGGGCCCGATCCAGTCATGAGTGGGGCTTGGAGCTGGTCTCTGTATGGAAGTCTGAAACAAAACAATATATTAAAATAGAGCTGAGCTATATGGCAATAAAATGGAATTATGATCGGATTCCTGTGGCAATATGCTTTTTTAATAATTCTGTTTAATGCAGGTCTATGCTCAAATACACAGACACTTTTCCCCACTTTTCCTATTGGCCAGCTGCTGTGCTAAGGGTACAAGATAATTGTCTGATAGCAAAAAAAAACAAAAAAAACAAACACACATACATTATATCAAATTAAACAGAAAGGTTTGGTTTTAATAGCTACTGGGTTGGAGGAGTCTTGGGTGGTCTGTTTGCAGTAATTCATTTCGTTTTGAAACACTGTAAATAATAATAATTAAAAAAAAAAAATAATCTGTTTAAAATTTTAGATTTATGGACATTGGACATTGTATGGACATACACACCTGGTTTAGATTTGGTAGTTCCCGGAGAGTCAAATATTTTTAGATGGTAATATTGTTGTTAATTGAGGATACAAGAAACCACCTATCCCATATGTTTCTAGACGCTTTAATAAATAAATAACAAGATGTGTGTATATTTAGCATGAATAGTGAATTCAAACCTTGGGCTTTTTCTTCTCTTTACTGGAGGTGGTGGAGGTTGAGGAGCTGCAGAGGCGACTGTTTGCAGCGGTGAAACCCGGAGCACGACGCATTGAGGCCCGCAGCAGATTCAGACTCACCGCCGACATGTTAAAGTCGATTCAGAGCACATAAATACAGAAAAATGGGTTTAAATGTGTAAATATCAGTAAACCTCGAGTGTTCACAGCATGTTTTGGTCTGTCCCTGTCACGTGGTGCTGCAGACGAGGCCCTACTTCCTGTTTATGTTTTTAGACACACACAGCGCCATCTACTGCACGAAAAGTGCTATCTCAAGTTAAAAGCAACTTTTCTACTAACACATGGATCCATTAAAAATAAGCCTAGCATAGAATATTAGAAGAAAATATAACTTTTTAGAGAATTTTAAAAAGCATGTGGCAGGTTAGACTACTCATATGACAAATATAGTAAACAATATGTTTACTAAAAATCTTACAATTATTTATTTATGTTTTTTATTTATGTTTTTTATGTTTTTATATTTTTTATTTTGGTGAAGATTATAATTCGACTTCCTGGGTGGACACGGGCAGTAGATGCGACATATGTAGAGGTAATTCCATAAGTGTGACCTATCAACCAAGTTAACCATGTTAACAAGGGCCAAACCATGTCTAAATTACGCAATAGTTATGATTAGACTAATAAACTGCCTTCCTTATGCGTAAATAGACCCTGGAATTTTCTGTGTTAATGACACAGGCAAAGGGATTCTGTTTTAGAATTCATCACTATGCCTTCCCAACTTTTTTCCCACAAACTGACACTTAACTGATGTAAAACTATGATAAATATTTAGCACAGGTACTATCACACCAAACCAAGTCATAATTAGAAAAACGTGAAAACCTGTCATAACCAGTCTTGCTCAAGGACAAAACAATAATACTCCACCAACCTTTCAGTTACATGTTACCCTTATATTATATTTGTATTTATTATTTTCACGATAGTCTGTGTAATGCTTGTGAATTGTTTAAAAATACAACACTAGTTTTATATTCTTTTTCTTTCTTATCTGTGGATATTTAGAGACACCAAACAGTATAATTTAACAACTGCAAAATTTTCTGTTCCATCAGCTCATCAACTCTCAACTATATTTTCCGGTTTAAGTCAAATTATGCTGTTTTTCAAGTTCCTTAATCCTAAAGGACTTTTGAGTGAGCGTGGGAAAATTTCCATTAAAATGTAATCATGTTAGGTCTTGTTCACAGGCTTAAATTATGAAAGAAAGAGAGAGTGTAGCAAATAAAATATAACTTCAATAGAAAAAAAACATAGAGCAGTGTTCCAGTAAGGTCTTATTTGTATTGATTAGATTATCAGATGCTGAGTCATTTTTATTGATCAGCAAATTTCAGTTCACTGTGAAGGATTTCATCAGGATCTGACCATTTTTAACCCCACATGCAGCATCAACGGACGCGAAAGGGGTGTTCAATACAAAATACATTCACATTTTAAGCATATTACGAATTAATAGCCCTGTATATAAAATATTAAGTTAATACATTTTTATTGCGTCTAGTCGTGTCAAGAAATGGCTATTATTGTAAATTTTATGCTTAAGTATTTGGTTCAGTCCCCTTTGCTCCCCCCTCTTGTTGCAGATTTGGTTTTGCCGGGTCGCCGGCTTCTGCACCGCTCTCTGCACGTGTCGCCTATGTTTTGCTAAAGATTTCGGCGTTTATACACTATTCTGCGGCTTGTGATTCGTTTAGCGGGGAATAAACTCGCTACGGAGTCGTTTTAGGGTGTTGTCAACATGAAATAATCAATAAAATAATATCAAATTAAAGGTTAAAGTGGAATACGCGTGGAGAGCGAAGAGGCGTGCGTTGACATAGGCTGGGATTGGGACAGAGTAGGTAAGGATTTCTACACATTTTAAGATCATTTTACTTAAATCATTTCATATTTAATGCATAAACTAAACAGTTATAAGCCTTAGAACTGGGAGAACGTGTTTGATGAATGGGTTGTGTTTTTAAGCTGACAAGAGGGAAAAAATAGCAGAGTTGGCGAGTGCAGACCAGTGCCACGTAGCTACGCTATTCTAAGTACGTAAAAGTCATCAGTATGTATAGATCTTATGCGAAGTGGAAGAATTAAAAGACATTGTATATGATGCTGCAAATAAAATCAAATTCATTAATTTAAATTTATAAAATAATAAATCACAATGTCAATGCTGTTAATTATTTGTCCGGGTAAGAAGTGGGTGAATTAAGCAAAAGATACAATTGATTGAGTCCTCTTGACCAGTAAATGAGAACAAATAAATAAAATAAATACATTAAAGCTGTGAGCATACGAGCTTTAAGCCATGCTATAATGCTGTCATCAAAGACATACCTGGAATTGTGTTTTGTTTCATTCACAGGTGTTGAGTAACCTTTTATTATCAGCCTGTCTACAAAGCTTTTACCTTTTACCTTTTCTTCAGTAGAGATTAGCAATTCCAGGGCTGAAGTTTGAGCTGAGTTTAAAAACACAGTGGGACACTTCCTGTATTACCACATGACATCACAAGGTGGAACAATGTGTTTTCTGTTTGAGAGAAGAACTTGTTGTAGATTGATAAGGTAGATGTTTCCCTCTGTTACAAAGAATGAAACAGCAATTTGTTTGTCAACCTGATTAACATTTGTCTGACCAACGTTTCTGCTGCTTGTTTCCATGGAGATGTCATTGCTTTGCCTGGAAATTTTCATAGTATGGCATTCAACTTGTCTGTCGTATTTATTCTATTATGAGTGTTTTTACTTCTAAGAAATAAGAACAAATTACCTTGAAAAACATGCATTCTTACTCTGACCAGGCTCGACGTTCCACAGTTTTGACCTGCACCTTTGCCTGGTTGTCTCCATGGAGATGGATAAGTTTAATGTCATACTATGGAACATTCCAGGCAAATCAATAATAATTCCATGGACACAAGCACCAAAAATTGCATAGTGCACATTCTATGCTCTCTGCTCTTACTCTCCTCTCTAGCTCTTTCTTTATTTATTTAGCAGGGCAGTTATGAGATGAATGTTTGCATGTTCTCCCTGTTTCTGTGGGTTTCCTCTGGTTTCAACCTAAAACATACACAATAATCCCCCAGCTTGGTACTCCTGACCAGGATCCTGACTCAGGTCTGGCCCACTACTCTTGACAGGTTTAACCCAGTGACACTGAAAGATGGGTCAAATGCAGATATAAGTGGTCACACTTAGAGATGAATTTGTACTTTCTTGTTTCTGAGATATCTATTTTTATTTAGTTTATTTTTCTCCCTATGTACCTTTTCTCCTTGATTGTTAAGTTAAATAAACAAATAAACAAGCAATACAGCAGACACATTTCCATTTTACAAAATCACTTTCTCTTCTCCTCTCTCTCCCAACTCCCCCCTCTCCTTCTCCTCCCTCTCTCAGGTGTAATTATGGTGTGTAGACAGTGTGGTTCCTCAGAGGTGGATGTAGACCATGCCCGTGGTGTATCGGTGTGTATGGGATGTGGCTCTGTGCTGGAGGACAGTCTGATTGTCTCTGAGGTGGAGTTTGTAGAGAGCGGAGGAGGAGGTTCTCTTGCTGTTGGACAGTTCGTCTCTTCACAAGGTCAGAATCACAAAACATGTTAATCAAAAACTACACTATGCCTCCATCCATCTATCCATTTTCTTCCGCTTATCCGGGGCTGGGTCGCGGGGGCAGCAGTCTAGGCAGGGACTCCCAGACTTCCCTCACCCCAGACACTTCCTCCAGCTCCTCTAGTGGGACCCCAAGGCATTCCCAGGCCAGCCGAGAGACATAGTCCCTCCAGTGGGTCCTGGGTCTTCCCCGGGGTCTCCCGGTGGGACATGTCCGGAACACCTCCCAAGGGAGACATCCAGAGGGAACCCTGAACAGATGCCCAAGCCACCTCAGCTGGCTTCTCTCGACGTGGAGGAGCAGCGGCCCTACTCCAAGCTCCTCCCGTGTGACCGAGCTCCTCACCCTATCTCTAAGGGAGCGCCCAACCACCCTGCGGAGTAAACTCATTTCGGCCGCTTGTATCCGCGATCTCATCCTTTCGGTCATTACCCATAGCTCATGACCACAGATTGACCAGTAAATCGAGAACTTTGCCTTTTGACTCAGCTCCTTCTTTACCGCAACACACCGATACAGCAACAGCATCACTGCAGACGCTGCACCGATCCGCCTAGCAATCTCACGCTCCATGCACCCCTCACTTGTGAACAAGACCCCGAGATGTAGACACTATGCCTGTTTTGAGCTATTGTGACCATCATTTCTGGGGTAGAGTGGAGCTTTTGGATTTGGGATTGTACTGACTGTAGTTTCACAGAATGAACAGTAGATCTAGTCACACCGACAATCATGGCCCTGCAGAAGTCAGATTGATTTGTGTCTCTCTCTAACTGAAGTTTTTCACATTTATCAATCTGGGACAGCTCTTGCTAAAAGCTTCCGGAAAAGGCGTAATGCTCAGTGGAATACTTTCAGTTGATCGCCTGTCACAACAGCGGAGCGAGCAGAAAAATCAAACTTGAACTTGAATCCAGTTCAGAGAAAAGTATCTGGATTGTCATAACCAGAATTGATCTTTTTGCTGTGCTGTGTAACTGTGGCACTGCTTAAAAGGACTTTTCCAAACTGAGATGGTTAGATCAGGTTTAGTCCTAATTGATTTTGCAGTATTACTACTATTATTACTATCCAGTTCCTTCCCTGGTTTAGACCAGTCCTAACTTAGGACAATGTGTATACATTAAAATGGTGTTTTAAAAGTGCAGTAAACTAGGAATGTGATTTTTACATGTATACACAATTAATTTTAACAGTGATATTTTTTATCGAAAATTAATTGTGTACTGATTCATTTTGGCAATCCAGGCAGGATCTGACACACATGGTTAAAGTTAAAGTGTACTGTGCTCTACTGGCTGTGATTCTGCTTTGGTGACTCCTGATGTTCCTGTGTTTTCCAGGTGGATCCAGAACCCCCACATTTGGAGATTCCCACATTTCATTGGGCAGAGAGTCCAGAGCTCAGACACTACAGAAAGGTGAGCCACCACCAGAGGGCGCTATTCACCTACAGTTAGATGGAGAGATACTGTTTCCCGCCCCACTACACACAAAATTCAGTACAGATTTTTTTTTGTGGTAAGTAACCACCTACAAATGTAACCACCTACAAATGTAAAGAATCTGTGTATAGGGAAGAAAATTACAGTGTAAAAGGTTATATTTGTTTAACCAGGTTAATATTTATTCAGCCACTCAACAAAATCATCAGATTGACAGTAGGAATGATTTAGTCCTGGTTTAGGCCTGATTTAGTCCTTGTGTGGTTTTCTTTTCTTTTCTTACCAGGAATTCAATAAAAAATCTGCAGGTTAACCACAGACTTTACAATCTCCAATCTCTGTTAAACATTACAGGGATACAGGAGGATGGGAGGGTATCTGACTTATTTCCTTGTCTCTGTTGTAGCCAAGTCCCAGATCGCGACTCTGGGGCAGCAGTTACAGATGAACCAGCACTGTGTGGATACGGCCTTTAACTTCTACAGAATGGCCCTGAGCAAAGGCCTGACCCGAGGCCGGAGGAGTCTGCATGTGGCTGCTGCCTGCATCTATATGGTGTGCAGAACCGAGGGGACTCCACGTATCCTTCCAATGGGATTTCTAATAGCTTTTCGTAGAACATAAATAGTTAATACTGCATGATTAGTCACAATTTGAATGGACACAACTGGCAAATCTCGAAGGCTGCAGGTTTTACATCTCCTGTCTTATTGTGCATACAAACTGCTAACCCTGTAGTCTTTTTGTCAATTCTTCTGGGCACGTAAAATGGGAACTTTCAACAGAATTCTATTATTAAAACATAAAATGCAAATCTAATCTAGATTAGAGAGAGTGGTGTAGCCACATTTTGTGCAGTGCCCCGTTTATACGAAAGTGTTCAAATTTATCTTCATGTGCATTCTTTATACAGCAGGTCGACCTGCATTCAAATGCTATAGATTTGAATAGGGGCGATATTTTCACTGATTGTACTGGCCATCACACTTATCGGCCGAGCTCTAAGTGAGACTTGATATTACATTATAAAAGATCTTCTCTGCTCTTTTCCTGTGTCCTGAGTTCTTTGACTCAGATTCCTCAGACATGCTTCTGGACCTCAGTGACTTGGTGCAGGTAAGAAACAGCCCAAACTCTTTTACTTGAAATGATATTTTGTCCTGCTTTGCCACATGTGTCATTTTCAGTGTGTTTAAAAAAACCCACTTGATGCTTTGATGACAGAGTACTTAAAAAGAGGAGGTTGGTGGGAGGGGCTTAGGGCGGCCTCATTTTGTCAGTCTGTCCCAGGGCAGCTATGGCTACAATAGTAATTGTGTTACTATCCGTATCCATTCACCGAGTGTGAATAGATGTTGACTACAATGTTGAGCTTCGAGAAGCTTCGATAAGCCTGTATTAAAGTATAAGGCATTATTATTATTAGGGAATTAAACCTGGACTATACCACTAAACTTGTACGACTAAAACATATACCACCAAACAGAAACCAGTACTGAAATGTATTATACTGGTATCTGATACTGGCGCAGACATTGAACATTTTGGTAGTAGCTCTTTTGGCTTTGCTGGTTCTGTTTTTTTTAAAACTGAGAATCTGCCATCACATTCTATCACACTTATCACATTAAACTATTGTAAACTATTTCTAACATTTTAAGAATCCCAAATCAAAACCATGTAACCACTGCACCCCTGTACCATCCCAGTGCCACCCCAGTGCCACCCCAGTGCAGAGCCAGTGCAGAGCCAGTGCAGAGCCAGTGCAGAGCCAGAGCAGAGCCAGAGCAGAGGAGGGAGTGTCGAGTCTGTAACAACTGTAGGTTAAAAATACTAAAAATACTAAACCAGGAATGAACCCGGAGTGGAGATCTGGTGTTCTGCCCACTTGTTGTGTCAGAACATCAAATCGACAGCTCCGCCTAAAAAAAAGCAGCTTGTCAAAAAGCTATAGCTGTGTTTATCTGGACGATTGAATATTTGACATTTTTATAACATGAGTGCATTATATTTGGTTTTATGTCATATTACAGCATTATAATTGTACAGCATGTCCTGGAGTGACATTCAAAGTTAGTTCAGCCCAGAGAGACAGAGCTGACTTTCTAACTGTTCATAACCATAACCAAGTCCCTGCCTCGACCCAGTCCCTACCCAGTCCTGACCCAGGAAACAATGTAGTTATATAGAGACTTGTGAAACTTGTGAATCATGAGTTAAATCTGACTTTTTACAGATCAGTACGAAAAATACCAAATGTTCAGCTCACTCACTCACTTCTCCTTCTGCTGTTGTCTTCCTTAAATTCTAAATAACATGATTAGTTGATTAATACACATTTTGGTCAAGTAAGACTCGGGTGATTAATCGATTACTGGTCTAAAGGCCGACAGCTCCAGTTTATAGCCCTGTTGTTAAACTTAGTTCTTTTTTAATGACTGACTGTCCCTCTGCCCTCAACTGTTTAGCGCCAAATAAAAACAAACATCACATGTTTGTGGTTTAACGTGTGCATCAGTGCCTGGCACATCAACACCACTGAACACCGGCATTTAGATCTCGCGATCTTGGAAAGCCAAGTGATATCTTAGGTGGTATTTGGTGTGAAAAGTTTAAGAATCATTCTAATGTAAAAAAAAACAAAAAAACAATATAACTCTAATTAAAGTATTACCTCTTAACAAGACTACAAAACTTAAAGCTTACAAGAGTGCATTTTGTTCAATATAGGAGCTTTAAGACATGTTATAATGCTGTTACCTCCTCAAAAACATACCTGGAGTTGTGTTTTATTTCATTCACACATGTTTGAGTAACCCTTTATTATTAGTCTGTCTACATCTCCAAAGCTCAAAATGCTCTGTTCCACCTTGTGAAGTGTAGTGCAGCAACCATTTACCTTTAGTTAATTTAAGACTGGAAATTCCAGGGCTGAAATTATCTAATGATTCAAGAATGATTCTAGTGAAAGTGTATGGAGTTTAAAAACACACTGGAGCACTTCATGTATTATCGCCTGACGTCACAAGATGGAACAAAGTGTTTTTTGTTTGAAAGAAGAACTATTATAAATATGCAGGGTTTCTGTGTTAAAGGGCCCATATTAGGCTTTTTTCTGTTCTAGGTTATAATGTTGTTTCCTCATCGCAAACAGCTGGAGTTGTTTTGTTTCATTCGCACACGTTTAACACACAAACCTTGCATATTTAGGCATATAGAGTTCTTCTCTCAAACAGAAAACACTTCATTCCACCTTGTGATGTCATGTGGTAATACAGGAAGTGCTCCACTGTGTTTTTAAACTCCATACATCTTCACTAGAATCATTTGGATAAGTTCAGCCCTAGAATTGCCAATCTCTACTGAACTAAAGGTAAAAGGAGCTGTTAACTTGAAAACTATCACTACATGACATCACAAGGTGGAACAGAGCATTTTGAGCTTTGGAGGAGGAGGTAACAGCATTACAACATAGATCAGAAAATGGTGTAATATTGGCCCTTTAACTGTACTATATGTTCAAAATTCACTCACAATGTTTTCCAATCCAAAGTCCACCCCTCTGCCCACTGTACCCTGTCCCACCCCAGTGCAGACCCAGTGCAGATGAGGGAGTGTCCGGGTTTAAACAACTGTAGGTTTAAAAATACTAAAAATACTACAGCCAAATGAGCAGCTGTGTGAGAGACATGAACCAGAGGAAGACCACACCCAGAGATCGGACCACTCCTGTCCCCCAAAACATGCACACATGCAGTAGGGGGGGGGTAGAGAGGAGAGAGGGGAGAGGGGAGAGAGGAGAGGGGAGAGGGGAGAGGAGAGAGCGGAGAGGAGAGAGGGGAGAGGAGAGAGGAGAGAGCAGAGAGGAGAGAGCAGAGAGGAGAGAGCAGAGAGGAGAGAGGAGAGAGGGGAGGGAGGTTTACTAAAAGCCCACAGGGGAGATAAACAGAGACACTGTGACAGTGTTAAGAGGGGAGAGACGAGGAGGGGAGAGACGAGGAGGGGAGAGACGAGGAGGGGAGAGACGAGGAGGGGAGAGGAGATGAAGACCACACTCAAAGCCTGACCACTCCTGCCCCAGTCCCTCAGAACATGCAGAGGAGAGGGGGAGAGATAGGGGCAAAAGAGGGGGGGCAGAGGGGGGCTATTTTTAGTGTAATGGACCAGCGGGCTTTTAGACTGAGAGGAGGGAGACTTCAAATCGACTAAACCAAGACAACTAGGACCCTAGAACTCCTAGTTTAGACGTGGTTTTGACCTGGTTTTGACCTGGTCCAGGCCTGGTTTAGTATTACTTAAATCTCATCTTGACTCAAAATGCAGGTGTTTAGTCCCTGGTTTAGTCCTGGTGTAGTCCTGGTTTAGTCCTGTTTTAGCCCTGGTTTAATTTGGTTCTGGTTGAGTCCCTAACCCTAACCCCGGACCCTCGTGCTTTAGTCCTGTTTTTGCTATTCTTTGTTGTAGCTGTTGTAGACCCCAAATGATTTTTTTGTTTTTTTCCTGCAGCCTTGTCGCAGGTGCAGTGTTTGTGAATGAATCAGTGAATATTGATCTGTAGATTTCTGCTCCATCTGTTTTGGTTCTGTTCATCCTAACTGCTCTGACTCCTCTGACCCTCTGCTCTTAAACTAGCTCTTGTAAAGGAAAACATCTGCCACTCATCTGAACCATTGTTCAAAAATCAAATAGTGACTCTTAGTTTATACAGTTTCTCTGCAGAAACAAAGGCCCAAATTAAACTTAAATTGGCTTTTTAGTGATGCCATAACAAGTCTTTATTGTCTTCCTTTGGTGATGTTTGACTTGGGACATGGCAACACATTTCTGTATCTGTACAAATGTTTACCTTGAGTGTTTCTGTGTACTAATTGTGTGCACACAGCTACCATTTAGACCGGTGGAGAGTAAGACAAGGGGTGGAGTAAGACAAGGGGGGGAGTAAGACCAGGGGAGAGTAAGGCCGGGGGACTAAACCAGGCCCCTCTCTTGTCTTCCTCTGATCAAAGGGCATTCTGTGGTGACCTTTGACCTGGGCACATTCACTTAGTGTCACTTGGGAAGGTTTAGGATTTGAGTTTCAGTTTAAAATCCTCTGAGACGCAAAACTGGACACTGCAGATTGGGTTTCAGAGTTTGGTTTAAATTTGGCTAATGGTTTTATACCCTTGTGCTTCGGTTTGGTCCTGATTTGGTCCTGGTTTGGTCCTGGTTTGGTCCTGGTTTGGTTCTGTTGGCTTTGAACTGACTGGATAGACGATATATTAGTGGTATTATCACTGCTGTTGAGAAACGGCTATATATTGGTATTAGAAAAATATCTAGATATATAAGGCCAATTATGTTTTTAATATTGCTGATATTGCCGATTGAAAAATCCCTTCCTCTTCTCTGTGGCACTCTGGTGATTTTGTACATCTATAGCTGAGCACATTCCGCAGTGAGTGTCTAGCACAGCTCAGACATACTTTGAGGAGCCATGTCTCTGTCTGCTTCATGTGAACGGCTCACTCTGTCTGTGAGAGAGGACAAGGACCAGAGCCAGGACTAGAGCCTCCTGTAGAGCCCTGGTCCCTCTGTGCTGCTCTGGCCTGTCTGTTTTTCATATTTTTCAAGCATTTTTCAGAAATGAAACCTTAAATCTGGGGTAAAGCAGTGAAAGGATGTAGTAGGTATTTATTATTATTATTATTATTA
>KN469014.1:41470-53412 GCA_000787095.1 Periophthalmodon schlosseri | reverse complement strand
GGCTCAACAATGCTAACAAAACAACAACAAAAGCCCAAGGACCCAACCCAAACATAGTTACCTCCCCCTCAAGGACAATGCCCCCACTCACCTACCTTAGCCTCAGCCAGCTTCCAAAACTTCTGTCCCAGCCCGGCCTTTGCCCCCTACCAGGTCTGGAATCCTATGATGGGGGTATACCGACCTTTTCACCTTCTGCTCGTACCTTGGTTTCTCAGGAAGATTAGAATGCGGTAAAAGGACGGGGAGTGTCCGCGAGTCTCGGGCGGTGGACAGAATTCAACATAGCAGACATTTGGAGGAAGACCAGATAGCAGGATTTGGAACACCCAAGTTTTGAATTTCATGGCGTATTGCAACAACCTTATAGACTTTCTGCTCCACTGGTTTTGGCACTGGGTCAAAAATGTGAAACCAACCAACGCAACAGCAGCAGCACAGCAGTTTTCTATTACCGGGCCTCCGTTATGAATAAGTAAAGCCGGCCTCATTACAGGGGCTTCTCGTCAGTGGCAACTAATGTAAAAAAAAGAGAGAGATTTTACGAGATTCGCTTTTCAAACTTGGGTTGCTCTTGATTTCCGTGTTGGTCTTGGAAATGAGCCCGAAGCCATATTCCAGCTCTGAGGCAGAGGGAGCCGCTGGGAGGGCATCAGGTGTGGTCATCACCACCCTGAGGAGCTCATCTGATGGGCACAGCTGCAGTTTAAGAGAGGCATATGAACCCAAGATGCCACTATGGTTAAAGGTGTTTCAAATCAGAGACTTCTCATGTTGAAATCTTTGGTCAAATGAAACTTGTCTGTTGAAACAATTGACAAAAACAAAATGCCTTAAAGCAGCAAAAAACAGGCTGTACTGAAATGCACTGTACATCTGCATCACACATTGAAGCATTACATCAGGCACATAAAATTTATCCAAGTTACTCACAAACAAAGATAGTGTATGGTGGCCTAAATAATAACACACAAATAAAAGAATAATGATTTGAGCAATAATGATTTGGGTGTAGCTGAAAAAAAGACCAGAACGCCGGAAAGTTTCACCATCAAGTTTTGCCAAATTCCTAAATAAAAAGTGATCCAGGTTGATAACCAAAGTAGGCAGCCATTGTCACAAATAGTTTCCAGATGCAGCCTTAAAGGTCATTTGTGTTTGTTGGGCTCTTGTCAGAATTGTATTAAGAAGTGTATTAAGTTTGCATTTTTACACTGACATTGTTGAAATGCTTGACACTGAGTTCAGGTATTTAAGTTAATCAATTGTTTCTGCATGACAGCTGTGAGAAACATAATTTGACGTCATTTCTGTTCAAAGTAGAGCTCATACAGAGGAATTTTGCTTTGAGGTAATTCCATCGAAACATTGTTGCTTGTTGAAAAGTGTCTATTTAAAGAAAAGATTATATTTTTAGACCTAAAATAAGCTATACCACTTTGTTTTTTTCCTTTAGCAGTACTAGCAAAGGCTTTTCAAAACTTTCAAAGAGTGTCTAACCCCAATGAAATGCACATAGATGTATTTTCAGGTTGCCCACCCTTCAAGCAGACACATTTCTATTTGATAGTAGCCATGAACTTAAGATTTGAAACTTTATTTATTTTCACAGGAAACACAGCATCACGTTGTCGTTAGCTAACAGCTCTAAGTAGCGTAATACATTGCTCTCCAGTGAATATCTATTTTCTCCCTGTGGATGATTCATTTGTGCAGGAAGCAACAGGTTAGTGTGCATCTACAGGCTGCGGAAACCCAATCCATCAGAGCGCGGCAAAGCGGGTGGGCCTGGGCCGCCTGACACTGTCCAGGCTCGGTCCTGACAGCTCGGACTTCTCCACGACACATGCTTTTCCTGCTGCACTTTGATTGAACAAGGAGCCGTATGTCGCAAGCTGAATACACATATTTGGATGTGTGGAATGGTTTCACACAACCTATGCCAACACGGAACTACATCAACTTAGCAGCAGGGTTGTAGTCGTTTTACATTTAAAATAATCCTTTAAAAACATTTTTTTTGAGTTTTGAGTCAAGTTCTCGAGTGCCATAGATACGAACTCCAGTCACTAGGGGTCAGAGTGGATAAACTCTGTAGGTTTAGTAGCATTTACCTCTGAAGTACATCTAGTTCAAGTCAACAATATTTGTACCAAGAGAAAACAAGAGAGTGTTGTTTTTGTTTTTTTTTGTTTTTGTTTTAAGAAGACACCTTGATTAGTTCAGTGCTTTACCTTTTAATAACCCCAAAGTCTGCGTCGTTTGTGTGATTCTTATTTGTCCTGTTTCCAACATTTCTCCATACACACACATGTGGTGCTGATTGGTAAATCCAGACTCCTTACATAGAGTAGGAAAAGAATCCTGTCTGTCCGGGCTATAGTGCAACATTGTGGTCTATCAACCTGACAATATTTATAATCTGGGTGTAGTGCAGTAAGCAATTAGCTTCCATCTTTTATTGTTATTGTTTGCATTAATTATATAGCATTTAATTTTTATTGTTTGCATTGCACACTTTATAGTCTCGTAACTCGCGTGTATTAAAGTATCTGGTATCTATCTTCTGAAGGTCTTTCCCTTTGTAAAGCATGTTAGCGCGTTCTTACTGACAGATTTGTAATTGTCATATCAAATGTCGGTGTAGTCTGTAGAAGTGAACAGAGGTGTTCACTCTCTTTGTCCAGGCCCCATCTGCTAATCCACCCCTGTGGCTTCCTCCTCCAATCAAACCTTTAGAAATCTCAGAACTCCAACAAGATGGTGGCTGCTGCTGCTTCATTTCAACCTGACCACAAATAGGTCTAAATCGAGCCAATTACTTAGTGCTTCCTTAAATGCTCCAACTGGATTTATTGACACTTGCCAGCACCAGCTCAGTGATATCAAACTTATCTGTTATGAATTACATTTGAATGATGGGTTTGAATAAAGTTAGGTCTTCACGGTAAAAAATAGCTGTTATGTGATCATGTGTTTATTGTTAAACTTCATTGCTTCAATGACATAACATTTTGGCAATATTATAGGTTCTTTGTACAGGCTTTCTTCAGGTGGCATCCCTTAAAGCCACTTTGAGACAGTGAAGGTGACAGATGAGACTGTGTGAGTGAGCGAGCATCTGGCAGCAATCTCAGAAAGTGAGGGTCTGCTGGCCCAACAGTAATTAGCACACGGCCTCATGTTCACGTTTCTTTTAATAGCTCCACAGGACCAGTGCGGACTAAAAATAAACAGGCCAATTAGGGGCGGATAGGAAGGTCACCATTTGAAGGTCATGACCTTTGAACTTGGGTCAAAGCCCATACAGAGGTGTTCATGTGGACCACCTGCACCCCTCTGGGACACTGAGACAGCCGCCATGTTTTGTTTATGTTAGGGGTCAGAAGCAGCGCTATGGGCTCTTGTCGGGTAAACTACAAGTGTGAGTAAACTCTGTCTATTTATATCACTCAGCGCCTGCTGTGTAGGACACCACGGTGACTGATGCAAGCCTGTGTTAAACTGGGCTGCTTGAGAACACTGGCACATGTCTCCTACTTCATGTATGTTCCCTCTGTAAATGTGCTGTGTGATTGGGGAAATTTGAAGCTCTTCAGATCTGGCCGATTGTCTGGCACAGATGTTCACATCAGCCAAAGAACAACAAGAACCTCTTTTCACACCTGGGAACTCTCAAACCCAGATCAGCACCAAAGAACCTCCAAGGCTGTCCCGCTCAACCTCTCACCTCTCGTGATGTCACTGGGCCTCTCCACCAATCAAACGTGGCCGCCCTTGGACTTGTCTGGCCCCAGACATAAGACAAATGATTCTATCAGATTAAATGTTTTTTAATGGCAAACAGAGGGCCAGACGTGGGTCCTGAACTAGCGTCCATATGTGCGTGTCTCTGGTTATCTTTCCAAATGAGACTCATTTATAATCAGTGGACAAGTGAGGGAATGCACTTGTTACCCTACCCAAAAAAAAAAAAGACTCAGTGTAGTAGCATTTAAATAACCAGCAGTTTTTGCCATCACAATCTTAAACTTTATCTTCTATGTAAATTAATGGTTCGGTGCAGCTACAAGGAATCCCATTCTTTAGCGTTGCATATGAAGCGGATTATGAGCAATATGTTCAGACCTCACTATGCCAAAAGAAACAGTGCAAGCAGACCACAGCTCCAGAGGCCCTGCTATATTTAAACCCTCTTTTGGACGGAGCTCTCAGGGCTACCACAGTAAAGGCTGCTGGAACCTCGCTACAGACCAACACAAAGTCATTGTCCCTGAGACTGCAGCTTCAAAAAGCACCAAGGTCAAGAACTATATTTTTAGTTCCAGCATTTAGACCACAACATGAACTAAGAAGAACCTAATGCACTGTTAGGCGTCTTCACACAGACCATACCCTCGTCAAAAAGTGGGTTTAAAAGGGTGCCCTCACCTGGCTCGGACTGACCTGGTCATCAAAAAGGACCCCAGCTCTATTATGAAGCGCTTGCTACTCCTGTCAGCCCTCAATTGGGATAATTGAGTCTTTCAGATGTGGGGCTCTGTGATCTGCCATCCAGAGAGCCCACAAGTAGCTTATGTTTCACCTCAGGTCTAGGGGAGCATGGCTAGGACCTATTCCAGGAATGTCTTCATATTGATGTAAACACTGATGGAACTTCAAAGGGGTTAAATGCACCTTTGCTGGATATTTGTTGTCCTTTATGGAAGCTGGACTGAAACACAGATTTATGCTGTACTTGGAATGGATTGATGATTTATCTAAATTATCAATAGCCACTCAAAGCGCTTTATATTGAGGCACATTTGGGCAGACAAGAACATCGCGCCAAACTATGTCAATGGTTTCTTTGGCTCCTGGCTGGGATTCTAACAACTAACCATCCAACCAGTTTTATCAAGAGCCGCTGTTGCCCAAGTGTCCAAAACCAAAAAGCTTTATACTGTGTCTCATAAAGGCAAAGAATCAACCACATCACAGCATATCTTACAGACTTAACAATTTGTAGCAGGAAATAGTATCTTTCTTGACCTATCGTGCAACAAAAAAAAAGTGATATACTGATGTCAAATAAGGTTTGTTCTACACCAAAAACTAAACCATTTCCCCTAGCTATCTGTTTAGGGTTCTGTGGTCCATATGCAAACCAAAGGATAGCATTTTCGCTAATCCTGTTGGCACTAATGAAAAATAAACTCTTGTTTTTTTGTTTGTTTGTTTTTAATCAGGATTACTACAAACTTTAACCTGTCTACATAGCTGACCTACTTTTAGCCTGCATTTTTCTTCAACCACTCTTTGGCTCGTTTCCGGATCCACCTGCAGCTGGTCTGGTCCCACCATAATCACTCGGTGGCAGTCCTTTGGTGCAACAGCTGTGCTCCAGTGAGAGTGTCATGTGGAGAATTAGCATAAACGCTAACTGCACCGCGCTGCTGCACTGATTGGGGCGTCTGCTCAACATAACAACATAATCATTTTCCAAACGCAGCCGCTCCAGTGTTGCTTTGGCTCACAAGAGTTTAAGCACACACAGCTCCATACCACATAAACAGTCCTCCCCCTGGTATATATCGCTCTATCTGCACGTCTGGGCATCATGTGGCGACAATGTGTGCGTCCCTGGTTGTGGCAGCGGGGGCAGCGTTGAGTCTGTGAGAGGAGGAAGTGGTGCCGGAGTGCCCCAGAGGAAAAGGCTCCCAGGGCAGAGTGTTTATCCTGTCCACCGCCTTTCATCTTTTACTGTTAATCACTTCCTGAGCATTATATGAACTCCAACTTTGAGAAACTGGTAACACAGAGGACGGCCATTTTGGATCTATCTTAGCAATGGTTTGAATATTTTCCACACGCATAATTTTTCAAGGGTAATCAATTAATCATTGATCATCTGGGAGACACTATTATCAAAAAGTAGTTGATAATATTTGATTTAAACACCAATAAAGACTACATATGGTCAAATAAAAAGTATATTTTTGCTACTTTTGATCATTGACCATTTTGACTATTTTGAATTGTTGATTGTTGTGGCAACAGTGCTGAATCATCACTCTCAAACCCATGATTAACAAATATTTATACATGATAGGGGTTTTCCTTGACCATGAGAATTAAAAAACATATGTCTGTGTGTGATAACTGCCAGATTATGTCAATGCATTGGTGTAAGACTGCTCTCTAACAGTCTTTAGCAAACTCAACATCTATACCTGTTAATTCAACAATGTGCCATATTTTCAAAGCACGTTTTGATCACATTTTGGTCAGATTTCACACACAGTCAGACACTTGAATGTGCCAGTAATCAATACTGTCTTTACCGTGCAATCAGTTAGGGAGAGCTAAATGAGTGAGAATGTTTTTCAGAGACAGCTCTTGTCATTTCATGAATGCAGCGTGAACCAAGAATAATCAAACTTAGAAAGGCCTAATTGTGCATTGACATGGAACACTATTAGGCTGCTTGTGTGGGACTTCCAGGAAAAGCCCAAGGAGTTACAGTAAAAGTGTCATGGCAGAGACTTATGAGGCCGTAATGTGCATCCACCGCACCGTGTGGTTTGAGTGGCGGTGACAGTTCGTGGCCATTTTAATCCAAAATCTTCCAGTCAGTGTGAAAAGTCTCCAAAGTCTCGCTGGCTCTCCTCACACAAGTTTACAGCTATAGACTGCCCGTCTCTGGTTTTCACTGCCTGGGACTGTCCATCAATCCAACTCGCTGTCTTCAAAACAAATGGAGTCGCAAGACCTGGAAAAGCATGAACACCAACAAAGTTTTCCCTTCCAAGTTGGCTGGTGCTGCTTGGTTTATTGGTTGGTACGATGACTCAAAAGTATGGCCAAAGTCAAGTGAAAGTTACTAGTGAAGAGGTTGTGTTGGGTACCTATTGTACTATCCAATATAATGTATTTTACTAATTATTACTAATTATTCTTATTATCAATAATTATTATTCATAATAATTAATATAGCTTTCTGGAAACAGCAGCGTCAACTCCTAGAGCCAGTCTCCAAAACAGACCAGTAACTAACGAATGGAACCTGGACATCCACTTGTCGACATAGCAACCAAGTGTCACAAACAAAAAAAAAAAACAAACAACACATAAACAGTTACCAGAACAACAAAAGGTGTTAAGTCTGAACTAGACATAAAATATCAGATCATTACATTATAAAGATAAGAAATTACCAACTCCCCTCAGCACACAATTTATGAACTTTTTTTTGTTTTGTTTTGTATTTGCTTGTTTGTTTTTATTTTAGTATTTTTTATTGTGAGATATCAGTACATTATAACTCAGGAGAGCCTTGAGGTGTAAAAAAAAAATCAAAATATGGTCAAAATAAGATCACTGTGTGCTGTCTGCATTTAATTATATGTGAACCAGGAAGTGCGCATTAAAACAAAATTGTTGTTTTAAGTATTTCCATGACGTCAAAACTCTGGATTTATGCTTATAAACTTGGAGAATCTTTTTTTTTTTATGTTTTAGGAAAGTGAGGAATATATGTGGATGGCTGCAAACACTTTAAAATGTACTAGTTTTGTTTTTCAGGGTTTTTAAAGTCAGTAAATATTAGGTGCAATGCCTCTAATAGTATTTTATTCTGTCGTGGATCCTGGCAGTATGTTTATGCCAGTGCGGTGTTATGCTTTGATCAAGATTTATTTACTTTGTACGGTCCAAAAATACCAGGAGGATTTTTGTCAGGTGACTGTTTCACGTTGAGAATGAATCACCTTTAGTCTCATGCAAATCCCTTGTTAAAATGTTTGCTTAGGCCTTTACTGGACTGCACGCCCATGCTTTGAAACTAAGCCTTGATGCTCCATGATGACAACGATCTATCTGTAGTCACTTATCATGTAAGTAATCAAGGTGTGTTTCATATCAGCTTTAAGGTTGAGAAGATGGAACTAGTGTGTCAGGAGTGACAAGGCTCAAAGTGAAAACATAACAGGTCACGTTAACTTCACAAGATTTATTTTTTTTTAATAATGTCAGAGCATGTAGCTTTAAAAAAATATTAGAATCTAATCATCTCTTTTCATTTGGAACGTGTATTATGAATATTAAAGGAGCACAATGGAACTTTTCTGATGGAAGGTACGTCACATGCTTGTCTCAATGGATTATGCTATTCTTTTGATTCCAATCAATATTCCACAGTTTGTCATTAAAGTGACCTTTCATGAATTTTTTTCAACTGCATGTTTTATTTTGTATTTATTATGTTATGTTTTGTATTGATTCTTTAAGTGGTGTGCGTGCTCTCCACTGCTGTGACGTGTAACTTCACCTGCATATCTCCATAGAGATCAGCTTTAATCTAATTCTGTGGAACATTCCATGGAGACAAGCAAGTGGCGGAACCTCCTACACCAGAAAAGTTGCAGTGTGCACCTTTATTTATTTTCTGAATTATAAATACAAGTTTTAGCCTCAGTTTAGAGATGTAGCCTAATTTTAGAAAAGGGTGCAACTAGTAACAGTTTGTCACTTTACAAAGACAATATGGACTATGTTGCAGAAGTTTTAAATTCTGTGGCATTGCTGTAAAATATTAATCATAATTGTACCATTTGTGTTGCGTCTTTGAGTGTTTAAAAAGCGCTATATTAATAAAATGCATTATTATTTTGACTTGTTGCACATTTGTTGGCATCTATGGCTGAATGACTGGTGTGGTGCCAGTTTGGTGTGTGCCAGAGGGTGGAGAAAGAGAGTGATGACTGAAACGATCAAAGCTTTTGTCTCTGAATTATTGTCACTGAAGACGACGTTATGTGTCACGACTCCTCCTGGAAAAACATGTCATACTGGGGATCAAAATAGTGAAGGGGTCAACTAGATTCAAATATTTGAATAGACTTACCCTAACTGTTATGAGTGATTTTTTTAAGGTCAAGATTCTGTATTTGCATTTTTGTGAGCGGTTAGTTGTCTTTGTTGTCTGCCACTCATCTGTGAATCGTGTCTGCCTATATACCTGTTTCCCCTTTAGATTTCAACACGCACTTGTCAAAAGGTACATATACTATTATCACGCTATACCCAGTGCCCCGTCTTTTTGTTTATGGTTATTATTCTGTAATTGTCCTGGCACCAACTGTAGTGCCATTGTTTTGGTAAATATCGCGAAATCCCAACTTCCACTTTGATACCAACTTCTATATCAACCAAATTCAAAACACCAAATCAAACATGTAAATGGTGTCTATTCATGACACTGTAGAAAGTGTTGCGTCTCGTGGTGGTTGGGCACTGTTGTGAGTCACTGTTTTAAAGGGTAGTATTCTCGTGTGGGACTGGGTGCATACCTCTGCTGGTGACGGGGCTTGCGTGACTAGTGCAGAGCGCAAGCCCAAAGTAGAAAGGTTCCTCTTGCGCCCGAAGGGAAATAGCAGTGTGCATCTAACCTCTTTTAATCCTGCTGCAGAGTTTTTTAAAAGGCCAAGACAGATCCAGAGAAGGCCCTGGGGTGGCGGCGTAGGCATTATCACGATGTTTACATGCATTCAAAGTTGTTCCTTTCAAATTAAAAGTCTGCTCACAGTGTTGGGGTAATGCCGCAGATGTTTTACGTGCTGTCACTGGAGTTTCAGGTTGGAGTTTTGTAGAGTGACGAACAACTTGTATTTTCAAATCACCAAAGCAGTATTTATTATTTCACCAGCTCTAATGAATCAGTTTAACAAGCATATAAAGTCATTCCTAACTTTTGCACACTGACAGAATAGCGTCATAATTTACATCAGAGTGTACCAACAGAAAGCCGGAAGACAGAACAGACAGGGAAGTCTGGTATTTGAATTGTACTATCAGGAAGTATCAAATGTACATGTTGTTTTTCTTATATTTTAATGTTGCCATGCTAAACAATAGGGGCCTAATAAATGTGCGTGTGTGGTTCTCTTCCCAACCATAACCATTTGCCGAATGTCTCTACCCTCTCTCCCCCCATTTCATGCCATAGCCGTCTTGTCAAATAAAGCCTTTGACCCAGAAAGAAAAAAGCAGCAATTGGCAATTAGTACATGACATTATTCAATATAATATTATAACTCCTAAATGAGAAAATAATAGACTTGCTAATTAAGTATATAACCACACATGATGACAATTTATACAGTAAGTGCCACTAATTAGAAAAGATGGCGATTTGTATCAATATACACACTGAAATATATACATGAGGAGAAAGTACATTTAAAGGGCCTATATTACGCTATTTTCTGATCTATGTTATAATCTTGTTTTCTCATCAAAAACATACCTTGAGTTTTGTTGTTTTTTTTTTGTTGTTTTTTTTTTGAGGAGATAACAGGATTATAACATGGCTTAAAACTCACAAGAATCCATTTTGTGTAAAGGGCCTTTAAAGACAATGGAATCGAATTTAAAATGTATTATAACTTTGCAAACACAGGAATATTCAGTTAGTTTGGTCCCATCGCAGGTGTAGTGACTGTGGGGCTGAACAATAAGGAACAATAGCTGTCATTTGTTGTGGGCAGACACAGAGCTCCACATGGCTTAGCATTGTGTGGGTCTGTCTGTATTGTTTGTGTGGAGCACAGAATATAGTCGCGGGTATTGTCCCTGTGTCATTGTGTCCTTCTCTCACCGCACTGTGGTCGGGAGGATATTTGCGGCGCAGTCCTCCAGAGATCCCATGTTAATCACCACTGCACAGGCCTGTCTGTCGCCTTTCTCTTTTGGCTACTTTGTCTCATTTGTGCGATTCTTTAACTGGTTTGATGTAACAACTCAAGTTAAGCTCTACAAATAAACAAACCGCAGAAACAAGAGAATATGTTGGCTTGTTTACAAATGCCACTCGGTCTAGTGAGCATTATGCAGGTAGACAAGACACCTATCTGGTTTCTAATTTGACTGATCACATAACATCATTAATAACTTATAGACAACAGTGAATGATATTAAACTGGCACGAGTGATATAGATTTGAAGTGTTTCAATGTATAATTTTCTATCTTGGGAATTCAACTGAAATTAATTACATGAACAAAAAAACTTTTGTCCAGATGACAGAATCTAAATGTATTTTCTATAATAGTATTATAGTAGTAGTATACTTAAAAGTACATTATGTAACTTTTCTGGTGAAGTGTCTACCACCTTATGCTCTCCATGACGCTATTGCTATGCCTGGGATGATCCCCAGTATGAGATTAAATTTATTTATCTCCATGAAGATGACGCAGGGGATGCCATCAGACCAAGGTACAGCTCAGATCTGTGAAGAGGCATGCCACTCACAATAAGAATGTAGAATGTTTTGGGTTTTTTTCTAACTATAATAATATGTTGAATATGTTTTATGCTGTACTGGTTCTGGTTCTAGTTAATGAATCAGCAAACTCCAAATGGCTACCCGGCCAATGAAAGAAAAAAGCATTGTACGGTGCAACATTCCAGGCCTGCAATAACATCTCTATGGAGTCAAGCATATGATAGACCCATCATCTACAGTTATATTTACATAGGGCACTGTTAAATAGGAAAAAAATATTTTACACCATTTCATACAATATAATTTCAAATAATTTAAATGAGTAATAATAAGTAATTCAGGATCACTGTTTCTGCATAGATGATAGATTGATGCCAATGAAAACAAACACTAACCACATTAGTGCTTATTGTGAGCCTAACGCAGAGGTTAAAAGTTGTGGCTCCAGCTACAGCCTGCAGGTAATGGGATGGGACGCGGGGGCAGATAGGAGGGGTGTGTATCCTGGGTGTGTCCCGGCTGCATCCTGGTCTATAGGAGGCGTATAGGAGGAGGAGGGCCCCCTGCTGCTCTTTAGGTTGGGTGACAGGCCGACAGGTGGGCTGGGCTTTGGGGACGGGGTTCACCTGTTACCACTCATGTCCCGACAGGTAGCACCCCCCCCCCTCCATCCCCC
>KN469014.1:17005-34684 GCA_000787095.1 Periophthalmodon schlosseri | reverse complement strand
GAGAGGAAGAAAGTCGATGTTGCGGAGGTTACTCCAGTACATTACATACATTTATTCAGTTTTACAAATTAATAATAACAATATGGTGATGGATGTTTTTTGTGGGCATAAAAGGTTAAGTGGAAAAAGGGTGGACTCAGTGGTAATATGGGCTGACATATACACGTGCAATAGTATATTAATACATAAATAGTGTAAGAAAATGCATTAATACATTTTGATTATGGGTTATTGTAAAAAATCTATATAAATAAGTGGTTACAACAAATAAAGATATTTATTTGGAAAAATGTGGATCACACATTCATTCAACTTTTGCAAATATGAATATGAAATGAAAATGGTGATAGATGTTTTTTGTGGTAATAAAAAGTAAAGTTTCAAAAGGGTAAAAGAGTATGGTTGAATTCTTCACAGTGGAATGTGGGTTGATATATACATGGGGTAAGTGTGATAATAGTGTATGGAGTAATATCAATAGAGAAATTGTGTATTTGTATCAATACATGTAGATTTGTAGCGAAATTTGTATGGTAGATATATATAAATGGTTACAACAAATTATGACTTTTATTTGGGAAAATGTGGATAGAGTAATGAGTACTCCAGTATAACGCATTATAATATGGTGATAAATGCTTGTTGTGGGGATAAAAATTTTAAAAAGTTTAAAAAGGGTAAAAGAGTAAGGTTTAATTCTTCACTGTCGAACACAGTAGGCTCAGTAGTAATATGACATAGTAGGTAGTATGATATAATACAGAAACATTTATTGAAATAACACATTTATTCAGTGTTACAAAATGAATACACGTGACTGATGTTGGTTGTGGGCAAAAGAGTCAAGTTTAAACAGGTAAAACAGTAGTTAAAAAAACATTGCAATTACCGTAGAACTGGATTTGTCAGTTAAAGTTCAAGGATATGGATGAACACACTTCCTTCATTCTTATCTTATTGTTCATTTAGCCAGCAATTTCTAAATAAAACCAACTAATAAGTATCTTCGTCTCATCACAGGGCTTGTCCGTTTCCAGATAGCAACACCCTTGTTTGTCCAGCTTACATCTTAACAATTTATACCCGATGTTAAAAATACCCCTGGCCCAGATTGGCCCGCATTGGCACACATTACGGAAACAAGTGTCCCAAACACACATATATAGTGATCCTGATGCTTTACACCTTGTAGGGATTACAGGTGTAGTCTTTCTTTCCACTGCATGTGTCAGAGGAGCCTTGGCCGCTCGCCCCTCTCTCACCTCCCTCACCTGCATCCGTGCCTGTGTAACTCGATGCTGCTCAATAATAGATGCGCGCTCTGGAACCCCTCACCTGCGTCCATTAGTTCCTCTAAGACCTCTGGCCTAACACTACTTTGTAACTTCTTGAACATGAGTGCGCCGGCTGGCTTTCTTCAATGGGCTGTCTGAGTTGACTTGACACTGACTAATTTCGGCATTTACCAAGCGCTTAACCATAGTCGTCTGAGCATCTCCAGGACAAAATGGTGATAGATGTGAAATAAAAAGGCAAGACGGACGGGATCTGCAGGTTGTTTTCAGATTTCCCCTGTAGGAGATAGTATTCGTGTACCAATTATACAGTAATGTCATTAGAAAATTCAACACTGCAATTACTGTCATTACAATATCATCCCAATGGCCAATTTCATCATGCTAATTTTAAAGTAGTTTCATTTTTAACTTTTTGATTAAGGTGAGACACTGCAGGTAAATACAAAAAAAATAAAATAAAAAGTTTCTATAGTTTACTGATAATATAAGCAAAAATGCAATGCAAGTTTTTTTTGTTTTTTTTGTTTTTTTAATGTAAAAATATAATATAAAAAATCCATTTAAAGGTACTATTACTATACTATTATTATGCAAAATCAACTTTTGGGAGCTTTTAGCCATGTTATAATGGTGTTACCTCCTCAAAAAAAAATACCCGGAGTTGTGTTTTGTTTCATTCACACATGTTTGAGTAATCCTGCATTATTGGGCTGTCTGCATCCCCAAAGCAACTTTACTTGTTGTTTAGTAGACACTGAAAATTCTAGGGCTGAAATTATCCAAATGATTCTAGTGAAGGTGTATGGAGTTTAAAAACACTGTGGAGCACTTCCTGTATTACTACATAACATCACAAGGTGGAACAAGGTGTTTCTGTTTGAAAGAAGAACTCAGTCTAAATATGCAGGGTTTGTGTGTTTAACATGTGCGAATGAAACAAAACACAACTCCAGGTATGTTTTTAATGACGAAACAAAATTTACAACATAGATCAGAAAAAAAGCAAAATATGGGCCCTTTTATGTGTCAGATTTATATGGAACCTGATGATTCCTAAATGACTTTAAATATTATTGGCCTATAGATGTGTTGTGATGAAACCCAGCCTTGTTGATATGACAACAAGTTCCATTTTCTTCCTTCTCACGTAAACGCAGGGAGCCTATAGAATGTAGTACAGCCATCTAAAACCCGGCAGTAGATAACGTTGATGTCAGTGCGGTGGAGATGCACTTTGTCTCCATTTCCTTAATTAATGTGTGTCTTGGACTGCCAGGGACCCAAGGGAGGTGCCGGGGTGACAGGAGAGCTCCGTGATAAATAATGTAGCGCTGGGCCTCGGAGTGTGACTAATCTACACCTCTTGACATTAGATGCTCAGGGCTTAGCGTCGGCATTGACTTGTTGCTCCAAACGTGTGGACTTGGCCTTGGACAAATCTGCCACAAGTGAATTTGGAATGATCAGGTTATGTAATTGAGATTTAGCAGAATTATTCATATAGAGAATGATAGCAGAATAATTTATATATAGTGCGATAGTAGAGGATTTTTATTATTAAAGGAATAATAATAAAATATCATGCCAGTCTCATAAATCTTAAAGGGGACATATTATGCAAGTTTTGTGAGCTTTTAATCATGTTACAATGGTGTTCCCCCATAATTAGTTGACTCAAAGTTGTATATTGAGTCATTTGTGCATGTTGAGTAAGTCCTGCATTCAAGGCTTGAGGGCTTTAAAAATTTCTGTTTTCACTTGCCCACTATCCCCACCCACATCCATGTACTAAGGACTAAGTACTTAGGACTCCAAGTCTTAAACGTTAAGTAGCCATTCTGCAGTTTTGAACATTAAGGCATTGGTCCCATTTCTATTGCTAAGCTGTTTTAGATCAATATTGCAGATTTTCAAATAAAAAATGTTAAATATAAAACATATATTAGTTAATTGTTATAATGATGATAGCAAGTTAACACATCTCAGTAAATTGGGACAGGAACGACATAAGGCAAGTAATACTAAAATTGTAGGACATGGCAACTAATGTGACAAGTAGCACCACATTCAAGATCTGCTGTTAGCAAAATACAAAGCCATCTGAAACAGATGACTTGTGTATTTAGCTATAATCAGTTACTTACCATAGTTTTAGTGAGCTAGTCTCTGCTAGCTCATCAACTGCAACTTACACCGCATTTAATTTCTACTAACTGTTGCTGAAGAATAAAACAGCTTATGATTAACTAAGTTTCATGAGTTAAAATGAAACTATCTTTAGACTTATTAAAGGAGGTTATGCAAGGTGAAGGTGTTGTGGAAAGTTGCCACCCTGTTTCCTCTTCTGAAGACGGTATTAGAGGCATGAGATCATTAACCACACCCATACCAATATCATGTCTTTTAAATGCCACCGATTTGTTGACAAAAATGCCTTTGCAGAATGGTGTTTAGAATTTGTTCTTCATCTTATTCCTGGTAAACTAAAGGTTAAATAAATTAACACAGTAGTAACAGTTGTATGTACGTGTATAAGAGTAAATGAAGCATGATTCGACTGATTGGAAACAAGTTTTATATGTCTGGCACTGGCTGAGCGATGCGTCAGACTAAAGCAACACGCCCGCACCTCTATTCTCTTTTATCTGCTGCTGAGATTTGCATATGAAGTCGAGAAGCACGCGAGGTGCAGAGAAGGAATCGAACAAACAAGTTTGACTTTAATACAGCCAGTTGCATATTGGATAATTAGCCATAACTACCCTATCACATTTTTGCACAATTGTGATATTTATTATTTCAGACAGATGTGCATACTGTTTACATATGTGAACTTTGATCATATTTAAACCCATTTGTTATTTCTGTTCCTGCGCAACTACACTGCACAACATTTCTGGTGGAGGGTCCGTCACCTGCCTATCTTTAAAGAAATCCAAGACTGTTTCAAAGTATGGGTGGAGTTAGATGGATATGTTGTGTGTATAAAAAGCTACACAGTACACATTAGTGACAGTAAACTGGCAGATCTCATAAACATTTAAACAGAGGGTTGTTATTATTATGGCACACACTTGTGGATGCCAACAATAATAAAGTGTAACAGGCAGTAAAAAGCATTAACGTATTGATCCAGTGATGTGATAAACACAGTGATGTCATGCACACAGAGTTAGCTCAGTCCAGAGCAGCACATGCACAGCACACTCAACCACCTGCCGGAATGTAGTTTCCCTTGATAATTGGGGCAATTAGAGATTCCCCGCTCCACTATCCCTGCTGCTACTGCTGCCGCGGCGACAGAGGAAAGCTGCTATTATGATTACGCAATATGGAGCAGAAAATCTCACCTCAGGGTCTGCTCACACAGCTTAATTATTGTATCAGCTTCCCCCATTAGAGTTTGGCCAAGGCTGATTTGTAATGGCTGCTAATGTAAATTATTGACATCAGTTCAGTGACTAATTGCAGCTAACTGCTATGCTAATTCATAGCAATACACACCTTAAGATTTACACTAACAGTTCTGAACACAATTATGCACTCATCCCTGACAAGCACACAATAGTCAGCCTGACAAAAGCTGGCCTCACAAAAAGAGCCATGTTGAAGGTGGGGCCACAGAGAAATGCAGGAGCAGTTCTTCCTGTGCCGTGAGCAGCGTTTCATCTTGCGCCTCTTGACAGCTGATGGGCTTTGTCAGTGCCAGGCGTCACTTAGACCACCAGTGTTCACACGCGAGCCTCATCTTTTATCACCGCGTCTCAAACTGACAGACGAATGCAGCGCACACACCTCCACACAGGGACACCTCTGGGAACACACAATAATACAAGAGAAATATTGTGAGGTATACAGCGATGTTTCAACATGAGTGCAATGGGGAAAACAAACAGAGGCTGTAACAGAGAGGAGGCCCACAGGTACACCGTATCCAGTGTCTCCACCAAAGCTCTTGTTATGCAGTACACAGAGCCGGAGACAGCAGACAGAGCTAAGTGTTTGTGTGGGCCCGGGCCTAAGCCCCAGAGACGGCCTGATCCCTCACGTCTCCTCAGGTTCCTTCAGGATGGACCTGCTATGCTGTACCTGCTGCCATCACCTCACAGGCCACAAACACAAACAGTCATTCTGTGCTCACATAAACATGTGCGCACATCCAGAGTAACAGCACTCCTCCCTGTGCACAGAGCACATCCCAGAGGAATGCAGTGGTGTGTGTGTCTGACGCCACGCTAAGCCACCTCAGTCCTGCTGAGGAGTCGACTTTTGCAAGCCCTGTCGTCTGCGTCTGGCCGTGACAATCATGAGAAAATCACTAGGTGCCTGCCTGTGGGGCACATCTCCTGGTTACAGGTATGCCTGTTGACACATGCCAAATCCCACTCTTTCTCTGGGCCGCTGGAGCGCACTGGAACGCCCTGTCTAAACCGCAGACAGCACCTCGGCCTGAGCAGGGCCTGACATGTTGGTCATGTGACCTAAGAGGGCTGTGCGTCTCGTAAACAAGCCCGCTGCACACCTGTAAATGTACATACTGTATTACACTGCAGTATACACTACATCTGAGATACATCGGTATAGGATAAACTCAGTGTGAGCCCACAGGGTGGTTCTGTTCAGCATATCCTCTTCCTCCTCTGATGATGATGATGTCTGGACCGAGGACACAGGTCTGTGTTGAGGAAGACCCCTTATCCCCTTCAGGCTCCAGTTTAAGGACCATCCCTTCCTTGGGATCATTTCATAACATCATGTGTTCATGGTTTCAAGGCTCTACACGTCGTTGTGTTGTTGTTGACTGGAAGTTGTGAGAATTGGCAACATGAAATAACATTACACATATTCAGAGCCAAAACACAAGAATGTCTAGAAGTTTGGGAACGTCTCTCTTTTTACAGCCCATTTACAGAGAGCCATAAAACAACCAGTATTGCACTAGTTTCTTTAACATGTTCAACACAGCACATGTAATATTCCATAATATTACCTGCTGAGCCAAGTGCCTATAAAAAGACTAACACAGGTCCAGCAGTCATATTTCTTTAAACATTCTGAGCAGGCTTGTGGGTAGAGTTACAGCCTGCTAATATTACACTAACTCATTTAGAGCACCCTATGTGAAGATTTCATTGTACCTGTGATGTTGCCAAAATCTCTTTAAGACAGTTATGTTTAATGATATACATGAGCATCACAATACTCCGTAATACTCTAGACCACAAGTGCAAACAGCGCCATAAGACACACTGTACACCTTAAAGCTCCATTGTCTCCAGTCAGAGTCTGCAGGGCCTTTGATGTGGTGGAGGTGAGGCTGCTTTTCAGGGCCGAACACCACTTTTCACTCAACTATTTGTTTGGACGTCATAGCGACTAAATACAGGAGTCACAAGGGATAAGCATGGAGGCAACTCAGGCTTAGGACAGAACAATGTAACATTTATACAGGGAGAGGAGGAAAAAAGGAGTAAGACCAGTCTAATACATCATATTGAATGACAATAATCAAATTTCTTATAAAATCAGTTAAAGCCATGCAGACCATTTGATAGTAATTTATCCCCTTTTTATTTCCTTATTTTTTTGTACATAAATCTTCAACATATTTATTGTTGATTTTATTATGATCTGAAATCATAAACAGGTTGAATTTGGGCTTCCCTAGTTTCCCATGAACACACACAAGTCACACAAAAGTCAATATGGACCCCAGTGGGTGTAACCTGGCAGAAGACAGGCTGATATGAGCAGCTCTCACACATTATCAATCTTGGACGGGTCCACTAGAAAGTGTTGGAAAAAATGACCATTAAAACAAATGCTTCATGTTGATTGAGCAGAGCATCACAACCGCAGAGTGAGGAGAGAAATCATACCTTTGCTAAATCTCATCTTTCTCATTCACAAATGCACTAAAGTGATCGTCCCACTGCATGTTTTTAAAAAACAAAACAGTCCATATTTGAGTTAAGATGTGCCTATTTCTGTTGGCATTGCCATGTTTGTTTTGGTCTGTCACATCGCTTTGGCTTGTCCTATGATTGGTCAGTCGCTCCGACCACTGGTGGTTTGAGGAGAAGCACAGCAGCATGGGCAGTATAAGATGGATTCTCACAAGAGTGTGAACTCACAAATATGGCTGGAGTTTATCTTGATGTACATGGTATAGGCAAAAACCTAGTGAAGAGCACAGAACACATCTCTGGCTCACATGACCAAACATCAAGAACAGAAAAAGCTAATGCTAGCAGACACTCTGAACTGACACGTGTGATCAACAATGATTTCAACTGATTGTTTTCCCTTGTCAAGCTTCAGTCATTTCTGCACTGATTTGTGTTGAGTCATTCACACCTCCAGATCTGGATTAGGTTTCAAAGCAGGCAAAATACAGACAAGCAGGAGCAAGCCTGACTGAGGGGTAGCAGAGAAAAAAAACTATATAATAGACAATTTCAGTCTGTGCTTTGGAAATACAATGTGGTCAAAAAAAACTACAACAGTCTTGGGAAATAGTTTTAGCTTATACACTAATGTTACTCTATTTTGTATAGGGCTACCACAGAAGAAGTACGTAGACTGTAGTGACCTCCATCTGGTGAGGAGTGGGGTGGATGTTCCAGAGGGTTGGAGCCTCGCCCTGGATCACTGACTTCCTCAGCCCCATCCCCGCGACCACAGAGCCCCCCTTCCCCTCTGCCCCATCCTCCCCTCCGCACACTAGCCTACCAAACAAACACTAACTCCTACTCAACGTGGCCCGCGGCGCTTAGGCAAGACAAATCTGGCTGAAAATCTTTGTTTATATCACAACCAAAATACAGAGGGTCTACAAAGAGTGGCCTTCTGCCCACGCTAGCACCATTCAAAACATTACTGACCACCATTTAAACACTGGCAATGACACTTTGACATCTATGGTAATCTGAACCAAAGTTAGATGCACAGTTTTCATAGTAATTCTGTTAAAGTGGCTGTACTGGATCTTTTCTGTTTAGTTGAGCAAAATTGGTTTTACCCCAGTATAGATATATTGTGTAAGCAGATCTTAAGAAAGAAATGAGACCACTGTTTGCTGTCTGCATCTAATAATACAATGTTTTATCCTAGAATCAGGAAGTGCTGAGTTAGCATGTGAGTTGTTGTGACGGCAAAACTCCGCACTGGCGTCTGAAAGTTGTGAAACGCACTTATAAATGGAATAATTGGGATGATAGGAATATATAAGGTAAGTGAGGAATAACTTTATTTTTTTCCAGGTTTTGAAGTGAGTAAAAATGAGATACAGCGCCTTTAAGGCCGCATATATTTTACTTATATATTTTTTCCATTAGGGTATAGAAGCATGTGAAATGGTGGTACAGTTTGTCAGGTTGAAGCGGGCTGGTCCCCTCTTGTCCCCCTCCATAAACGTCCACACGCCTCCCAGTCTAAGTTCTACCACTCTGTAATTGTGGAGACGCCGCAGCACACAGCCCCATATATAAATACTCCATTCTCCCAGCCTTGTCAAAATAAAGGCAGTGCGGGGAGAGCGAAATAGGCCCTTTCTGGTGGCCCTCTCCCCAACTTTACGAAAGCTATTTTGGAACATGTTACCTTTGGGTGAAGCTACAGAGTTACTAGAAGAGAAGGACAGAAATATAACTGGAAATCCTCCTTAGAGCATAGTTTAACTTGTGTGGTTTCCGTGTTACTTCAAAGTACATTTTAAACACTAATAAATAATATAGTGGAAGAAGAAGTCATAGTAGTAGCTGTAGTAATAGCAGAATGGCTGTCATTGTATTAACAGTATTATTAGATTGTTAAGAGGTGGTTAGAGTAGCAACAATGGTAGTAGCCTAAATATGATATTAGGAGGCTAGTGCTTAGTAATTAATAGGCATCATCAAAAATGACTTCAAAATAATATTACTCAAGTAAAAGTACAAATTCCAAGAAATGACTTAAGTAAGAAAAAAAAATAATATGGGAAAACTATTACTCAAGTAAGAGTCTGTACTTAAAACCTTAAATCATGCACAAAAAGGATAGACAACATTAAACATTTCAATTATAGACTACGGTGGGAAGAGTAACTAAACTTTTACTCAAATATACAAGTATGAGAAACACAAGAAAAGTAAATGTAACTGAGTAATGTCATGTAATGTAATGTGGTCCAGATATAAGAAGTTTATTTTATTGTGCGTAATATTTTTTTAATTTTAATTATTGTTTATTCTGTTAAGCACCTGTTGAAAGGTGCTATATAAATGGACACGGATTGATTGATTGATTGACTAATTGATTAGAACTACTCACCTCTGTGTGGTAAAAGCAGTAATAGTAGAACCTCTACTAGTACTACAAAAACCTCAATCATTTGAATTAAGTGATAGCAATGGTTTTGGTGGTGATATAATTATGGTGGTATAGCAGTAGCAGTTAGGTCTACCAGTAGTGGTTTAAAGTGGCAATGGGATTATATTAGTGTTTGTAGTACTTGTTTTTAGTTTGTACTTTCAAAAGTAGTAGTAGTACTTTTACCATTGCTCCACCTCTAAACCTAGTCTGTTTAAACTTGTGGTTCGCCATACAGTTACCATCAAAGCCTCTTAAACAGTCAGTCCTGTTCTCAAGCCACTGTCGTATAGAAAAGAAGTCGCGGCGCATTACTGACAACGTGCCTGTCTTACAACGTCCAGAGCAGAACAAGTGGTTGCCATGTCAACACATGGGTCTGTCTGCTTTGATGTCTATGTCTGAGGGGACTTCCTGGAGCGCGGCGGCCCACTCACCTGTCCCCCCCCTCTCGCCCCCCTCTCTCTTGCGCTCTCTCTCTCTCTCTCTCTTTCGCTCTCTTTCTCTGTCTCTCTCTGCTCCATGCACAAACGCACTGTAAAAAAAACCAAACAAAAAAAAAAAACATAGACACCTGTAAGGCCCAGTGCTGCCGTCTAGTCTGCGTCCTCCTACTGCATTTCATAGTTCTGCGTCATGGTGCAAAAGGTGCAAGTCATATCTTATAAAGAAGTCCTAAAAATGTCAAGTGTGCGGAGGCAGAAACCACAGGCTTAATGAGGATATCGTTGGATAATATTTAATTACAATGGAGTGAGAAGTAGGTCATTGTTTTGAAAGTGAAAGACAATTCACATGAAAGAGTCGAGAATATGTATGGATTTTTAAGGTATAAGGACTACTAAAGTATGAAAAGGAAAATTAGGTTGTTGTGGTTAAAAGTGCCAAAAAAGGAATAATGTGATTTAATGGAAATGTGTTGTGTAATGTTTTTGTATTTTTGTTTTTTTTATCCATGTTATACACTTTGTTGTGAAGAGGAGGAGAATGAGAGGCTGAGGAGACGGTTTTGTTGCTGCTGTGGCACACTGCTAAACAATATGAAGGAGGGGTGTATTAATGACTTGTTTGGTGATTGGTTAAGGGGCAGGCTGTGATTGGTTGACAGTGAAAGTCTAGTGTGAGGAGGTTTTAAGGTAATGGACTTCCTTATTTTGAAAAGAAAGATTTCTTCCACAATGGAGACTTTATTGTCTAAACACACTGTATAAATATTTGTCTTCATGGCACTAGCATGTCCCCAATCCATCAAATCGTGATCGACTATAGCTTTGTTAATGTTTATTTATTTTGACACCTACTGCTTTTGTTGGCTTTGGTTCCAATGTGTTGGGTTAGTCACAGAATTGATCAGAAGAAATAACTAGACCCATAAATATTTAGTTAAAGAAACATTTAAAATATGCAAACATTAATGTAATAGATTGGGTAACGTGTGGGGTGGCAGGTTGAGGTGATGGATGGAAGGTTAAGAAAGTTTATGGGAAAGCCATGTGTTTTTGGTTTAAATATCGAGTATGTGAGCCATCTATCTGTCATATCATTTCATATTGCACCATGCCCGGGTGTCTTCCTCTAACCAGAGCCAGGTGTGGCAGACTCAAACATGTACTTTTAAACGGAGACTCCAAACGATCATTGAGATAGCTCTGTTACAGCTCATGTTACACTGAAATATATCAGATCATATTTATTATAAAGACAGGAAATAACACATTTAGACTGGTCTGCCTTCAGGCACTTGGACTAGCCCTATAACTGTGAAAGTGAGCTGTTTTAAACTAGTCAGCATGATACCACAATAGTTGTGCACGTCAAATCAGTCAAGAGCTTTATATACAGGCTAAGTGCGGGTTTTGTCTCTTCGATTACAGCAGTTTGAGTGAGGCCTGAGTCAGCCTGCTCACATATCATGATGATGCTATAGTCCCATATGAAGATCCATCCTCTGCCTGGTTCCTCTGCCTCTCCTGCCCTCTCCGCCTGCTTCAGCAGAAGAGGGAGGAGGGAATGTGAGGAATGCTCCAAACCCGAGCGGGCTGCTGTTCTGACTCGTCCCAGACTTCATGCCGTCACCACCGGGGTCTGTGGCCAGACCTCCCTGTGCCAGACCCACTGGCTCCAACAGCCGCCCCGGCCAGAGCTGCAGCGCACGACCCATAATTAACCAGCACGCCGCACATCAGTGCCCCTCCCCCACCCACTCTTCACTTTAGTCCTGTGAAATACTGTGACAATGCTCTATCACTAATCTAACAATGTATATGATCTAACTGTAATACACATGTCAACACAGAGGAGCGCATATAAATTCCTCTTTGCAATTTAGCATGATGCATAATTACAGCAACTAGAACAAACTTGGCATGCATCAAAGTGTGGAACAAAATGGTTTTTGCAGTTTGAGCTCATGAGAAAACAGGAGTAAAGATCTTTTGATGGAGGAGACATAATGCCATGGTACCTGGGAGTCTGCAGACTGGCATAATTGCAGGCGCGATGCTTGTGGCGCGATGCTTGTGGCGCTACTGCATGCACATACACAGGAGTAAGCACTGATCATCTTCATTCTTCTGAGGCTGCTCCTGTTCAGACAAGAAAGACTTTAATTCAGCACCAGGGTTTTTCATCAGCCACAGGCTCTGTTTGGAGTCCTGTACCAGTCAACTGAGGCTACTCTGGGCTGTAGAGAAAATACTTAACACTATGTGGGAGCAATGTACAGTTTTAAATAAACTAGGAGAAAATGATTCTACTCTGTACTTGTAGGACAGTTACTAGTGTCATTTTAACAAATGCATCCAGAAACACTTTGACACGTGTCAGTGATAGGCTACATACGTATTTGCTCATTATGTATTACCAAAATTTCTTGTAAAGATCTTTTTATAAAATAAGATATTAATGAAATATACAATATATTAGGCATATATTTATTACTATAGCTTAGTCATTCCACCCCAGACACTACAGCCAGCTGCCAAATCAAATAGTAGAGTACTACTCAAAGCTATGGGTTTATTGAAAAATCAAGCAAAGTTTCAAGTTTCTAATTACCCCCACTTAAATAGGTCTTCTAAACAATAAACTGTTTAAATTTAAAATTCATAGTTGCTGAATACATTGCTGATGTCGTGTGTAAATGGTCAACCTGGACAATTGGCAGCACAGTGATACAGTATAATGTAATGTGGATAATTCACTTTTTTATAAATTTATATCACATTAACATTTTTCTGCGGAAAACAATTGATTAAGGAATTAATAAAAGCCCAAAAGGTTGCCATTACCTGTTCATTGCCCACTTTACAGACACTTACAAAAACAAGAGTGTCCATAAACATTTAGACAGGGAACGGTGTGCTCCTCAAGTCATTGAGCTCCTCCAGTGCCTCCTCTTCCATGTCTGAGCCCTTTACCGCTCATGTGGGGTCAGGCCTTGTAAACTTAACTGGGCTTCCTCGTGGAATACCTCAGCCTTTGAAAGAGAGGCAGCAAAATTATATACTAGAAGGTCCACTTGTTTTTTTTTTTTTTCTTTCACCCCCTTTCGGAGCACTGTAATTTCATCTCAGGAGTGGGTCGGCCTAAAATAAGCGGGGCCTAATATTGACAGAAGCTGGAGGTCTCTCTTGGGTGGTTGTGGTCAGTCCTGAGAGTGTGGTCAGTTAGATTGTTTACCTGCTTACCCGATACACCAACTCTATGTGGGCAGGGTACTCATTTGAACCAAGCTAGAGCACATTTTCTAGGCCTAAATGAGAGAGATTTATAAGGAAGGGTCATGCACTTGCTTCCTTCTGGGGCTCCTGTAGTCAAATGTGTTATTTTATTTTGTTGGTGAATTTTTGGCGCTTGATATTCACTTCACTAATGGTCTACTAACGTGTGAAGATCTATATTTTAAGTGATGTTGTTAGTCATGCAATTTCAATACAATATTTCACATTACTGCAATATTTATGGGGATAAACTAGTCATCTTGTCATCTCATGCAAGCGCCTCTCAGGAAGCCAAGCAAAACACTGGGGCCCTCCAACCAGATTGCATGACACTAAACAAATCAATGACAAACCAAGGAAATCCACTTTATATTTTATGTTACTTACTCTAGTGTAGGCCAATATGTTAAAAAATAGGTTTAAGTTATTGTTGCATACTGAAACCAGGGTTAAAGACAGTTTGTGTCCGAGTAATTGGTCTGTAAGATCTAAAGGGCTGTTTGCACTCCTCATGGTCAGGCGGCTCCATACAGTTGCCTGGATTCAGCCTTAGTGACGTCATGCCAGAATTAACACCTATCCAACATTGGACTTAAAGACACAGGTTCCAAAAGGCTCAATGGCTGTTTAACAGATTAGGAATCTCACAAATGTAACAAATGAACAGCTTTAAATCTCTGGCATAAGGCCCCTGACCTGGATCCAATTCCTCACGACTATCAATGACAAGTGGCTGAAAGATGTGCAGCTCTCATAAACAGTGTTAGCTCAGTGCGACACAACAGGTCGAACGTCACATTCTGAATTACAGCATTATGAGGGTAACATAGCTGTCATTCTGCCTCAAGCATGTTTCTGAATCCCTCTTCACCCCACATTTATTGTATCCTGTCAGACAAAATTGTGGAAAAACATATAAAAATCAGAATTTAATCGTGATGGGTATATGTCATGCACCATGTCCCACAAATGTATTTCCATCTGCCTCTTTGGCCTATTCCAGCTTTATTTCTGTGGAGAGTGAGAGCTACACCAGGAAACCGCTAAGCCAGCCGCCTGATGGCATCAAAGAGACCTGCCCATGATCTCACTCGCACCAGAGTTTCCTACAGACAGGTTTGTCATCCATCTCTGCTCCTCACCCCATGCTCTGTTTCCATGGAGCACAGCCACATACTATATACCCCAGATATTTATAAAGAAACGACTGTCTCCCCACCCTGAGAATACTAGGAAGACCTGAAAAGGATTTGTGCTACGTGGGATGAGGATATTTAAATGTGTTACAAATATATGACACAGGTGAAAAAACGTCATGTTGATCGTCCTGCCTCTTCATAGTGAAAAGTCATCATAACAAGTATTTGATTTTCAATTATGTTTTTAATGTTTTCAAGTGGCTACATAGCATGTTTGACCTGAAGTTAGATTTTTTTTTTTTTTTTTAATTGCAAGTACATACAGAACTGCAGATGGGCATAGGGGGTAGGAGAAAATTACTATTTTCTGAACACTCAAGTCTTGAACTAAGAACAATACAAGATTACTCAAACATGAATGAATCATTTGAAAGTCTGAGTAAGTTAAAGGTGATGAAACACTGTTACAACATGGTTATAATCTCCTAGAAGTTGATACTCACGCCCCCTTGATGGCAGTACTTTGTGGTTTACACATCAAAACGTTCATAAAGTTCAGCAATGTGAAGGCAATGAAAGAAATTATTATGACAACAATTTCATAATAATATCAGCAAACAATAGTATGACGAGCATGGGTGGCAGCCTAAACTGAATTTTAAGACTTGGACTTCCATTGAATAATGTTTAGTGTGGTATTTTCTGGTGCCTAACTTGCCTTCTGTGTATAAACTCCATAGAAACGACAGTCTCCAGTAGACTTTCAGTAAATCTAAACCTTGCTTTTGCTAATAAAATCATTTGTATATTCACACACACAAACTGCTGCCCCCCTCCACCCCCTCCACTCACTGGGGCACCACAGGCACCGCACACACGGCTTCTCATATGGAATATCGTGGGTGGCGCTGGACCGGTGGAGCGCTCTGTAAATAGCTCGGGAGCAACCCCACCATTTCAACGACCCAAATTTCCTTTTCTGAGGTCGGCTGCCCGGGATACAAGTGCTGCAGTGCAAGCCTCCAGTCGCCACGGGTAACCACAACGGCCACGCTCTCGGCACTTCAGAGCGACCACGCCACAGCACGGGGGGTGTCCAGATGGCTCACACACATACCTCCTACATGCATATACAAGACGCAGCCATGCATTCAACTGTACATACATGCACTTCCTCCTACATGTACAGTATATAGACTATATGACAGAAGAGCTATCATTAAGACACTACCATAGATACATGGAGCTGTATTCTGTAGTGGGACAGAGGGCGGGAGGAGGAAGGATGTTTGTGTACAGAGCATGTAGGAGTTTTGACTCTAAGCGTTTGTGACACTGGTTTGTATTTTATATGTGAGTGTGTGTTTGTTGGCAGGGCTGGCCTCCACAGACTGAGAGATGGAAAAACATTCAGATGGACGCAGCCCTCACCACCCAAACCACATATCAGTTCAATTTCATGTAAAGGCCTTCCCACTGCAGGTACTGTGTACAGTGGTTAGCCAGGAGTCAAGGAGGAAAACAACATCCAAATCAAGCAATGTAAAGATTTTGGATTTAGGTGACTCAGTGGTAAAAGGGTCTGTCTAAAAACTAAAGGGTCAGTGAGTCCTTAGTGGATGATATTGTAAAGAGGGACAAAAGACAAGGAAACTGGCTATGGAGTTTAAAAACACAGTGGAGCACTTCCTGTATTACCACATGATATCACAAGGTGGAACAGAGTGTTTTCTGTTTGAGAGAAGAACTGCAGGATTTGTGTGTTAAACATGTGAATGAAACAAAGCAAAACTTCAGGTATGTTTGTGATGAGGAAACAACATTATATAACATTAAACAACGATTATGTATGATTATTTATGTTTTGATTTGTTGTATTGTGATTTTAATGTCTTTCTTATTCTGTAAAGCACTTTTAATTACTTTGTGTACGAATTGTGCTGTACAAATAAACTTGCCTGCCTTGCCTCGCCTTGTAGCATAGATCAGAAAATGGCGTAATATGGGCCCTTTAAGTGCTCTAAAGGCTCCAACTACAATAGTTTGTTTTGAAGTTACATAATGCACAACAAATTTAAAAGCTAATTTTGCTGCACTTAAAGGAAATGTAAATGAAGCGCGAAGAACAGTTAAACATGAGGTTAGGATGACTACGGTCTGAAAGTATACGGCCCATGTCTCTCCATCAAAGTCTTTGTTTGTAGTGGAGCTTCTGACTGGTGCCATTCATGTCGGCCATTTTTAAACCAGGACAGGATTTTATGGGCCTTCACTGAGGACCTCTTGCTTCCTTTTCCTGTGGTTTGGCCTTGGGCTGAGCTGTCGGACTGAGAGGGCTGTAGATGCTCCGCTTTGGCAGCGTCTCCACGGAGCGCCCCGACCAGACAAAAGAGCAGAGAGAAATACAGCCATTTATTTATATTCGCTGTGGTTTTGCGTGTTGCGTCCTAGACATTCAGACCCCGGCTGGATATTCCAACTCGGGATGAAGACAGACGGATAGCTTTCCATTGACACAGTTAAAGGAACTGTGGGATTAATGTCAGATCCATATGTGTTAATCGAGTGAGAGCGTTTCATGTGCGGTCCCTACCCAAACCCGTAAAACTATTCTCAACCAAAACACAGTGCACTTCCCTTCAAATGTGAGATATTTTAGTGACAGCAATTGGGAAAATATGATATCGGAGAGCATCAGATTTTGTCGTTCTAGATGACTTCACCATCGTAAAGGCATGGAAGCAATTTGGAGGCTTCCCTATTCAAAATTGTCAAAACGTGAACATTTTTGGAAGCACACACACACAGGGGTTAAAGACTGGGGAGGACAAAAGAAAATCAATAAAAACTGCGGTGGCCTGACTCACCAGACGTACAGTTTTTCTATGTGGGAGAGCCCGTAAAAGAGTATTTCTATATGGCCGTGGAGGAGGGTTGGGTATGTTCACACAGTGCTCCTGCTGGCCTCCTCACTTGTACACACACAGTAGTGGCTGCGGCTTCTCTAGACCTCACTGGTCAGGAGCCCGTGCCAAAAGCAGACCTCGTCCTGGAACACTCGCCCAGTTTCGGAGTCGCCAGCTTTCTCCCGACCTCGCTTCAAAATACACTGCGGCTTCCATGAACAGCACTCTCAGCAGTAGGGAGGCCAGGCACGGAAAATTTAGACGC
>KN469014.1:0-10477 GCA_000787095.1 Periophthalmodon schlosseri | reverse complement strand
CAAGATGGCCGACAAACTGAAAAATTTGATTTGGAAAAAAATCTAACTGGGATTTTTCTGACTTTTCTAAAAAGTAGATTCTGTTCAGTCTGCACATTGTAAACATCCAGGAACATTTGAGAGAAGACTGATATGGACTGATAAACTAATACGAGAATCCCATTTCAGAACATGTTTGTAGAGGTCTAAACTACATGTACAACAGAAATTTTCAATAAAAAGACAGCATATCTTGTTCTTTTCAGAGAACATTCTATTATCAAAATAATTGCAGCCTTTGTGATTTGCTAACCGTGCCACCCAAAATTGTGATTTCAATTGCGATATATTTTGCAGCCGTACGTCTGAGTATTACTGACTTTAAACAAAATTGGAAGAATGCATTTGCAAGCTGTGTGGTCGGTACCAGCGTTTTGACCACAAAAACACAATGATAGCTGTAACGTTTGGACAAATAGGATAAATCGTACTTTGCCTAATGGGAAATGTATGGAAACCTCAAGCCTGTAATTGAATGCATCTTGTGTGATTGTAGTGTCCCATTTCTCCATGTTGAATCTTCACTCACAGTGAATAACGTATCCGACTGGTGGCGGATGGATACCGCAGAATTTGCAGATTGATTTAAGGAGCAATTATGCACTTGGCTTTTGAACCTCTGAGGGTTTTTGGGAATGAATAAGTCGATTGGCCTCACGACAAAGTAAGCAGTGCACTCCTGACCGTAGGGGAACTCACCAAGGGCCCTTCAGAAAGTGTCCGTGAAGCCACAAAAGCCCAGCAAACAAGAACATCAGTAACACGGCCACTTAGGCACCTCATGGGACAAGGTTCGGCCCTAGGAGAGGATACACAATGGGACGATTCTAACCACAATCAAACCTGTCTTTAATTAAAATCATGTTACAAAACCATCTGAGTGTAAATAAAGACTCACATAGATATATTTGTCATGCTGTTCGACGACACACTCCCAGTCCAAATACTTGACATACTTGAACAAACACAACATACAGAATTGTCTATGTGATTCTCATATAGAGGTGGGGGATATATTGAAATTGATTAAAAATTACAATAAAAAGAGCTGATTAAAATAAAAAAACAGAAACCTCTAGTGTAATCTTGCCACAAGGATATAACGTGATATATTTGCCCTTTTGTGGTTAATTTAAAAGTTCATTCATATTTTGTGCCAGAGTTGAACCTCAATCAAGACATTCAAAGGCGCATTTTACCACAAAAAGTAAAAAAAAAAAAAATAAAAATATATACATTTTTATCAGTATATCACCCATCCCTATTTTTATGTTTGTCAACTATTTCTCCAAGAAGTATGACAAAGAACAAGAAAATAAACAACAAAACCAACCACTGTAACCTACCTGTTTGACCTGCCAAGTAACAAGACGCCACATCACCTTCTAGTTAAGTTCAGAGCCTAAAGAATTCACTGCTCAGTGTCAGACCTGAGGTGACATCCCTGAACAAGCTGCAGTTATATAAGTCTCACGCATGTTTAAGCATTAGTTTCTTTGTCTTTGACAAAGGTACAAAGAAAAGTGGCTTGCTATTATATGTACTATTTAGTGATTTTCAAATTGCCATATGATATGGAGTACTTTATTTACAGTGTTCTTGTGTACAATTATAGGATTAGTCTAATCTAGGTCATATATGCTTCTGAACTTCTAAGCATGGTTTAAATGATTTGCATATCGAAAAGTATGCTAATGCCTCTTTTTTCTATATGACAATATAACAAACCACAACCATTACATAATTACCACCAATAATATAATGACAAAGGAGTGTAAACTGCAGAGCCATTCAGAGAGATTAAAATTAAATCCAACATGAAGACATTGGGTACATTTACATGGCCCGTACAATTCAGCTGACTAAACTAATCATATAATACAATAATTATATCTGATTTTAGGTATGTGTTTATAAGCACAAAAGAAATCTGAGCATCCAAAATGCCAGGTGACATGTGCCATTTAATCAAAGTATTTTAAAGTAACTGTTGTATTTTGAAGACAAAGTGCAATGAATTCTAAAATAACTCTTTCAGTCTTTGACATTTTCTGTTTCATTTTTGTCCTTGCCACATTAGCTTGCTCTTTTTTGCATTATTCAACACAATCAGAAATAAATAAAATTAATCTCATCAGATCAGATGTAACTGCTTATATGCCATTTCAATAATCTAATAACTCCAGAAATCAGACAATGATAAAATATTTGGTGAGCATGTAAACATTTTGATATTAGATAATAAAAGTACTCAACTATAGCTCTTACAACTCTAAGCCCACCCTACTCCATGACATCACCTTAAGGAGAGCGTGACCAGCGGGACGTGGCACTGTGGCTTGTGTGTGTGTGAGGCCGGGGAATGCCTTTATCACTGGATGAGCGATGACATCTCCTCTTAAGGTGTTTACACTGCTGCCTGCTCCCTGTCACAGTTGTGTCAAATTCGCCTATGGAGCGTGTCAAAGCACCTGTAGCCTAAGTCAACATGGAGGCCGCTACCTCTATGTTATGTGGCAGATCCGAATAATGGCGCTCTTACAGGGAGTCGAACCCCTCCAGTCTGTCTGCATGCAAACGCACAGACACTGGTATGAGGACTAGAAGGAGCCAAATTTATGTCTTTGTAGAAAAACCACAGTAAAGAGCCACAAGGCACCAAACGAGAAAAACAACTTGAGGAACAAGAGCTAGGCATTTCAGGGTAACTGTGAAGAAGATCAATTATAATAGCATGTTCTCCTGGTTTAACCACCTGTTTTGTCATGCTATTGTATCAGTTGCCATACAGTATCTATTTTAATACTTGGCTAGCCTAATGTGACATTAGAGGTTAGAGTTAACTAGAAAGTGAAAACCATGAAACTTGCTTGTCATTCAAGTCACTTTACCTGCTATTTACTGATTTAGTCTGCCCATATGCTGTAGATAACTACAGTTATAGCCACTTATTGTACAAATATTATAATATAATGGAGTCACTTGAAGTCACCGCTATTTATTCTTGTCCATAAGTTGCACTGTTCATAATCACAGTCATAGCCACTTATTGTGCAAGGTTTGTAAACTTATAGCTTTACTCTTTACTCTTGATTTTGATGGCATTTTCCTGCTGTTCTTGACCTTTGCGTTGCAACACTGTAATTTCCGCATTGTGGGACAAAGTTATAAAATTGTGTCCAAAATTCTTCATTCCCAATAATACTTTTTTTTTTTTTATCATGAGCGACAAACCTTTCTGTGTTTGCTGACACATTTAGTTCTCAACCCACTTCAAGATGTTTCATTTGTTCTCTGCCATCTCTATAGCTGAACTATAATTCTACATAAAACTGAGAGGCTTTTACATACATTTTTTCAGGAAGTGAAAATTATAAACCTAGTTGTGATGCACCTATTTTTTGGCAGCTAGGACTGGACTGTGTGATGTGAGACGTGTGTTGTCTTACCATGACAAGATCTTGGTATTATTCGTGTGGTCAATTCTGTTAGCATCCTGTGAAGTACTTTAAGTCAGACAAACTTCATATATACAAACATACAAGTAATAGTTCAGATAACATAAGATGTTAAAATAATAGGCTATAGATTTCGATTGAAACAGGTTTTGGATAAGTTACTTCTAATGTATCCACAATGTGACTTTGTGTTCTTTGGCATGAAACAGAGAAAACCATTTTATAAAGATGTGAACAAGCCACAGAATGTCCAATAAACATGTTCTGTGTTTGTCCCAGTGAGGGTCCTCTTTGTAGTGTCAAATACAATGCTGACACTTTGCTGTTTTCATTTACGAAAAATTACACAGTTGGACCACATAAAAACACACCACACATTACGAGTGTCAAGTGGAATTATGGAAACCAGCATTCTGTCATATTTCTGTACGTGACAGTGAAACTTGAGTTATACAATGTTTTTACACAACTTTTTAGTCAAGTCAGAAATCTCAAGTGGTTTGGGAGTAATTTATCTGTGGAGCAACAATGACCCCTGGTGGAGACAATATGGTAAATTTATGCAACCTATCTGTAAAACTGATTGAATTTAAGTAGCTATTATTTTATGCAATCCATTTTTATTCTAATCGCACCATCTCTTTTGTTATGGACGGTGCACCTGACTAACCAGCTGCTGTAAATCTGTCTTGTGAATGGGGCTCATTTGTACGCGTTAAGACAAATCTAGATGGTGTGGAGATAACAGACTTAGTGTTGGGGTTTCAGCTGCTCTACATGCCCATAATACGCGATGATATCAGGACTAAACTCACCACATCCACGGGGATCGACACATCTGATAACGTGGTTTCTGTCAACAACGGATTATTATGTATGCAACGCAAGCAAGAAAAAGTGGTTAAAAAAATGGTAAAGTTAGGGAGCGCCACCGTGTGTTTGGAATAACCTATAAAAAGCCTAGGCCCGTAAAAACCCTTAAATCAGCGTCTTCTAAAAGAAAAAAAATATACTAGATGTAGCAAACATGAATGAAAATTAAATAGTTTAAAGATTAATGTAGCTTAGCACATAAAGACATGTATTAATTTATTTCTTCACCCCAAAACTCTAATTATAAGGCCTTGACATTACCATGATACTAAGACTGTTTTGTAAGAGAGAACATTCAAAGCACTGACCCCAAAATGGAACTATTTTATTGGTATGAATAGTTGAATAGTTGAATGGTATGAATAGTTAGTTGTGGCAGAATCAGAAGCAACTGTGGTAGCCATAGAGCAGAAAGTCACTGATAATAGCATTTATAACAAAAAATACCTTTTAAATTACTTTTTATGTAAACATTGTTTTGTTTTTATTTCTTTACTTTTATTTCTGGATGGATAGGCTCAATCAATATTATAGTAAAATTATAATCTTAGCATATCTGGGGTGCATATTGAAATGGTTAGAGCCCAGAATACAGCGGATGGTGGTTTGTATTAAATGTAACCACAGATAAATGAGACACAGACACAGCATACTGAGTGTGTCGTGTACCATTACAGTTCACAGTAATGATGACTTCTGTAGTAGGATTACAATAGTTCAGTGAGTCCCATAAGACAGCAGTTACTCACTTCTAATAAATGTATCGTATGAAGCACAAGGGAGCGTATCAAAAACACAACAGATGTACTTCAGAGTGTTTACATTATAGACTGAATCTGATTTACACCACACACAGTAGCAGCTCAAGGGATGTTATTCTTTACATTAAAGCACAAATAAAATCCGTATGCATGATCAAAAGAGTTCTTTTTGGTTAATGAAAATACACCATACGTTTTATTTATGTTGAGGCATCTTTTATTATTTAAATCTATTCTGAAAATAAAATTGCAGAATTAAATCGCCAGTGATGATGTCTTTTCCATGTGGAACTGAGCCCAAAGATGAGATGTGCTAAATTATCTTTGGTTTGGTTCTCTCAAAGTCTATAATTTCACAAAATTCCCAAAGCCATATTTTCAACAACCCATGTGCATTTGATTAGCTCAAAATGAAGAAACACACAGGATACACAAGGATAACAAACAGGATTTTGTATTATTTAGATTTTAAAGGTGCACTATGTCACTATTCTGGAGTTACATAGTGCTTGGTGTTATTGCTTTGCCTGGAATTTATTCAATGACATGTGTTTTTATTGCTCAACAATATCTTGAAAAACATGCATTTCTACTGTGTCACCTCTCCACAGAACTAACCTGTAACTTGGCCTAGTGGCGTCATCTGCTTGTCTCCATAGTAACAGACTGCCACTGTGGAACCTTCCAGACCACCAAACTGAGTGTGAAACATATCTATAGCATTTGTTTCATTACAGGTGTTCTTACTGTGGCGTCATCGGCTCGTCTCCATGGAGATAGGTAGATTTAATGCCATACTGTGGAATATTCTAGACAAAGAAATAAGATTTCCTTTGACACAAGCAGTAGCGGACCCTCTACCAAAAAGGTTAGACCTATATAGTGCACATTTACAATCACAATAGATACAAGTACTGGAGTTGAAACATCTGACATCAGAACATGCAGACGTCACCATAAAACTCTATGAATCACCATTGACAAACAGTCCAGCCAAATCCTCAGACCTCAGTCCCGGTGAGCATGAGCCCTGCGTCACCCGGTCCCCTGTCATTACACCGGCTCTTTGTGACTAAACCATTTCATATGTTAATTCTTCTCTTGTGATTCCTTTTGATTCCTCTCTCCGCGTTAGCAGTGCACACATGCATGAGGACTGTTCAGCTCTAATTGCCTTTTGAGGGATAATTGTCCCGCTGCTTTTCTTGCTCAGAAGCACCTGTGTCCAGATCAAAGCAGTGGATGTTTGGATCGGCTTTGTTTCAACAGGGGCTTCTTACAAGTACATATTGTCAAGTAATTGGCTCTCCAGACATTTCTATAACATTCATGTTAGAAAAATGCCGTATTAAAACATGTCTTTAAGATCATGAAAGGGTTTGTTGCAAAACTATTTCTATGGGTTAAATGTATAGCTTGTGTTTTATACAATGTTGCACAGTCAGTGTCAGTGTTATAAGTCAAACCTCTGAAGTGCATCAAAGTGGCAACCAAATCAACTGGCAACTAATAAAATTCTACATCTTAAGGTTGTATTTAGAAGGTGGCTAGGAGCATCTGCCATATCAAAGGGACAAGGTTACAACTATTTATAAACAAACACTAACTCATAAAATGTGTCTATTTCGAATGTAAATATTTGGTTTTGTGTCTTTGATCATCAGGTAGTCAATCTGGAGGAGACTAGTTTTATATATTGGGAGTCAATGTGGAATTGTACATTGTGGATATGTGGGTGGGGTGAGGCTTTAGAAATAAGACATAAATTATGTAATGGACATAAGGGTACTGGCATAATGTATTTTGGAGGAGGGGACTGTGGGCATTGGGTTTGGGGTATAAATGAGGCAGAAATTCAGTTGGGCTGGGAAAAGTAAAAGTCTGTTGCATTGTTTTTGTAACTTATGAGAACTTAGAACTTATTCAATGGATCTCTGGAAAATACAACTTTTTCTTGCTACTTTTTGTTCACTGATGCAATTATATTTAGGGATGTCTTTTACATTGGATGAAGATGGAGGGCTGTCAACAGAGTGGCGGGTAATGTACCAACAGAACATCTGGATAAAAATTAAAGACTTAAGTTTTTATTTTTGTTTTCAATTACATTTTGTCGTGGCAGGATCCATCGCTGGACACAGGTCTGACAGAGGCTGTGGACGCTTTGATGAAAAGATCTAAAGCTCTCCGCTTCTATGGACTCATGGGCAAACGCTCAGGTGGTGTACAGATGAGTTATTCTTTTTAACAAATGTACTGTTTTAATAATATCCATTTACTGAAAATAAAACATAAGATCTTACTTTAACCCTATCAAACTAAATCTGGAATAGCAAAATAAGTATTGATGTAGAATAAAATTAATTAATATTAAAAACACTTTGCATTTCATTAAAATGTCCCTTTCCACATAATTGTCCTAGAGTAAATATTTTTTCTTCTCTTTTTTTAGGTAATGAGAAACCTATTAAAGTAAATAGAAGTAAGTACATACCAGTTTGATTGCACCATTTAAATGAAGGTACTTGGATATAAAGTGTAAAATGTGAATATTTTCAGAGAAGAAAGGGGAGATGTTTGTTGGTCTGATGGGAAGAAGCATATCAGGTAAGCACCAAAAAGAAATTACATAGAATTTGAAGTCATTTTATTGATATTCAAAATATCAAATGTGTAAATATGAATACAAGGCAATTACAGTGACATAACATTTAATTCATTGCAGACGCGTTGCCAAGAATCCGTCCTTCAACTGCATCTGATGTTCTGGAGAAATCACATAAGCAAGGTTCAGTACAATACTATAAAAACCTGAGGTTATCTGTATAGTTATGTGCATTTTCAGGGTTTCTCATTTTAATTTCATAATTTGGCAGGTTCTCAAGAGGAATGGGTCCAAATCATCTATTGATGGAGCTTAAAAGATGAATCTATACAATATCACGTCAACCAAAGAAGGTCTCTATTATACTAATCAAATACAATCTGCGTTAAACTTCTATGCTATTGAAATATCATTGAACTCAAAAATAACCAGCATCAAAATGCAATTCTTAAAGAACTAATGCTAACAGCCTGGAAAAGCTGCAAAACAACCATGATATGAGGAACACTTGACATTCAAAGCATAGAAAGCACATTTTGGACAAGCAAAAACCCCTTGAGTTCTTTTGTGGACAATCTTTCAATAAACATAACATCAGTCAACAATAAAATAAAAAAGTAAAAAAAAGTCCATGAGAAAACAAAGAATACTGATGTTGTAGACATTAGAGAGTCGAGGCTACTTGTGGCTAGAGTTTATTGAGCAGCAAAGAGACGTTGTTTATGTCCCTTTAGGAGGGGTCCATTTGAGTGAGGTGGGGTCTATGGTTTTGTTGCTGTTCCCTCTCTTGATCTCTTTTGCTTTCCACTCATCAATCAGGTCCTAAAAAGACAAAATGTTGGGAGTAAACGCATGAACTATGTATGTATGTAGTTATGTAAAATGATGTGTTCAACTGCGTGTTTCTTACACTTTAGCATTGATTACTTAAACAAAATCCTGATTAGATGGTAATCAGTCAGTCAATATAACATTTGCCTAAATAATTGCTTCTGTGAATGTATTAATTAAATTTATATTATACATGTAAAATAAACATCTGACATCCTGGCCCAAAGTGTTATCTGTGTACCTGTCGCTTTAAGACCAAGTGCTTTCCTTTCCAGTATTTGAGCATCTGGAGGGATTGCAGGGTGCTCACAATGTCTACTGGATTCACTGCAGTTTCTTGACTAATCTCTAAGTAAAACAAAGACATTTGTATGATTGAACAGTCACATGAACCACATTATATGGCCTTGGGGATATAATTTCTTATTATTTCCTACCTTTAATGGAGATCTCCTTCCCTTGAAAGTTGTACATGTATCGCAGTAGAACTTCCTTCCAGTAACTTCTGTAGCTGATGAGGCCTAGGTCAGAGAGTGGTCTCTCTGGTGACCCCACCTTCTCTTCTACTTTGGAAAGAAGGTAACCTACAAAAGCACAGAACAACAAATGAATGCCATGCTATAAAAATAACTGAAAATACAGCAGTGTTAATGAAAAAATGCATACTGAAATCAATGAGCATCTTGCCAAAGCCCTGCCTCATGTACTGTGGCATTGTGAGAATACAAGACACATTGTAATTGAGGAATGAGTTCTTTTCCTGAAATTAAAAGATTAAAACAACAATTACATACATATTTATTATTTCATCAAAATGAACAGTAGTCATAAATTACACTTGATTTTACCTTGGAAAAGTAGCCCACTAAATGACAGCCAGTGTTGTCGGCCTCTGTCATCACATAAAAAAGAAATGGCTCCACATCATAGTACAGAGTTTTATGGTCTAAGAAGAGTTTGGCAAGTAAGCACAGGTTCTGGCAATAGATCTGTGGGGGGAGAAAAGGTGGAAACCTTGTACACAAAACCTTTTCTGTAAGGTATGATATATGACAAGATAATAAAAACAAACCTTATTCTTTTTTCCATCAACTTCAAACACTGATATTGCACCTTTCCGGTAAACCTCATCACCTGGAGGATGCTTCCACACACACTTGGCCTAAGAATATGAATATATCAAATATATACCCATATATACACAAAAATATCCACAAATCCAGTACAGTTTTCAGGTCTCACCATGTGCCTCCTAAGAATGGTCTGGCTCTTCATGTACTTTAGGCAGAACTCGCACACATAGAGGCGGCCCAGGCGTGCATATTCTTCTGGGTAAGGAGAGTGGTACCAGGTGTCCAGCTCATATCGGCCAAACAGGATAGTCTTTATCATGTTACTGCCCTCAGTGATCTGGCCCTGGATACGCAACTTCTCCTGGAAATAAATAGCACACAAAAATTTTCAATATATAGAATAATACCATGTTTGTAAAGTTTTATTAGTAACAATTGCTTACCAGGTCTTCTGATGCTTGAGCTTGGGCCTTTCTGAACAGCTCCAGGTCATAATCACTAGTGATGTTTTCCAGCAGTGGCTCTCGGGTATTGCCATGAGTCTGTCGATGCTCCTATGAATAAATAATAACAATAGATAGTAAACACGCAAGACTATATTTTGGTAATAGATAGTACTTCACAGTAGTTAGTGAGCATGTACCAAATGCTTTTCCTTTTGCTCTTTCTGCAGGCCAGAGTTTCGACCTTTTCTCATTTCATTCACCTGCTCCTTGTAGCGGCTCTGCTTTGATGTTGGAGTCTGGAATATACAACACAAGAATAAGACACTCATTTTCCTTCTTAATCAATATAAACTATCAGTATTAACTTTAGGCAAGGCAAGGCAAGTTTATT
>JACM01026688.1:0-20814 GCA_000787095.1 Periophthalmodon schlosseri | reverse complement strand
TGCAATCGCTTCCTTCACCATTACAAACATAAATACTGGTCAGGAAACCATGGCTCAACACGGCGAGCAGCACTCTCGTGCCTGACTCTCATCAACTGGCCTTGTACAATACAGTTAAATGAAAATGTTTTACAATAAAATAAATAACATGTACCTGTATAAACAACATAAATACTGGTCAGGAAACCACGGCTCAACATGGCGAGCAGCACTCTATAAGAATAGCAAGTCATATTAACATCTAAAAGTTAGCTTCTGTCACGACATGTGTAACAATCCATTACTATGTAATAACTCAGACCTTGTACAAAATATTGTCTCATAAATATCCCAAATGACATAAATAACGTGTACACTTAGGCAGTAATCCTATAATGAAAAATTAAACAGAAATAGACTTTAGCTCTGACATTATAAATTGTGTGTGACCAACCTCATGCCCAACTGGCAACGTGCTCACGGTGCCAGTTGGGCACTTATCACTACCAGTCACCACAAGAGGGCACTGCTCAATGAAAATACATGAGCCCAAATAAAAGTAATGACAAGTGGAATCAAATACAATTTAATCTCCGTTACACTCACACTCCACATGCCACATCTAAAGATGTTGATAATCAATAATCATCCACATTTTGGAGATATTTTTACGTTTTTTGTGTAGCACGCTGTCCAAAAATGATTTTTTTTATTTTCTGTTTTTTGATGCCTGCTCACAGTCACATGGATCAGCCTAAAGAGCTAAAATTTTAACCGTTTCACAATAGTGACTCAGTAGCACCCCCTAACAATTCCAATTCTTTTTTTTTTTTTTTTAATTTTCTCATAGACAATTGAAATTTGGCATACACATACTCTTTGACATACTGATCTGCAACTGTGTTACCATGGTAACATAAGAAATCTGTCATTGAAATGCATGGGGTTCAGAGTACCTGACTTTGTTGTAGACTATATAGATGCTCTGCACTAATCCAACTATAGCCTAAAATTCAAGTTTCCCAACAGAAGGAGTTATCCAAAAGTACAATTTAAAAAAGATGAAAAATGTCTCTGTGGCGCCCCCTTAAAAAGTCAAAAATACATTACACCAATGGAAGAAGACTCCAAACCTTTTTAAACCTAAAAAGATTAAACTTAGCATGACAATAGCCCATGTCATGACAAGTAAAAAACTCTATTATGACCCCATCCTAAACCCAAAGGGAATCGCTCTATTATGACCCCATCCTAAACCCAAAAGGAAGTCGGAAAATTGGTAAAACTAACCAAGACCCATGTGCAATTAAATATTATTGTTTAGATCAGGGGTCACCAACCTTTTTGAAACTGAGAGCTACTTTATGGGCACTGAGTCATACAAAGGGCTACTAGTTTGATATGCTCTTCTGAAATAACAAATTTGCTCAGTTTGCCTTTAGTTATACATTATTAATAATGATTAATGATAATTATCTATGTGAAGACACTGATCAGGTTAATGATTTCTTACAATAATTATCAACAATAACAGCAAGGTGGGAAACAGATATCAATATTCAGCACTTTAACTTTATTAATCTCAGTAATTGAATTTAAATTTTCAGATGACACTTATATCACTAAATCTCACAGGAAAAATGTCTCATTTTCAATATCCACTGACAAACCATTTTAACAAAACATGAACTATGTTGCACAATGTTTCAAAAAGTTATCAATTATGTAATGTTAAGGAAAAATCAACGTACATATTTTTAAATAAATCTAAAAGCATAAAAATTTGTGTATTTCACTCAGGTGATGTTGAATTGAGTCGTGCCCAATGAAACATTTGTGCACACTGACAAGCGTCCACTTGAAAATTTGAATGGGGCCACAAAATTTTATTTGTCAAAGACCATTGAAATTTGGCATAGACATCCATCTTGCCATAATGAACAAAAAAGCCAAAGAGGACTTGCCTCTATTTTCAACTGTTGCCCCAGATAAATACATGGGTTTGGGTTACATGGGTTTTGGTTAACTGGTGTGAAAAAAATTTGTTTGTTATAGAACACTGACATTCGGTACACATATTCCACACATCATACTGAACAAAAAAGCCAATGAGGACATACCTCTATTTCCAACCCTGCAGGCGTGACAATGTCAGATATTGTCTCATTGGAATGAATGGAGTAGTATTGATTTAGGGGGGTGCAGCGATGTAAACGGGGACGAGAGGCAGGATCTTCGTGGTGGCATGTACCCCGCGGTTGCAAGGGGTGGCGAGGGCCTTTATTTTTTAATGAAACGTCCATTTTATTGAACCCAAAATTTAAGGTTGGTGATTTTTTTTATTTTATTTTGAAGTGCAAAAAAATGTATATTTTAAAATAACTCAATAGCGCTACCTCAAAATTCAAAATACATTAATGCAATGTTCATCATAGACAAATTAAATTTGGTACAAGCATGATACATGTCATGAGAAGTAAAAAAAATATATTATGATCCCGCCCTAAACCCTACAGGAAGTCGGCCATTGTGGGCGGAATCAAATTTTTGCAAATTGTTTTCTTTCGCATTTGATTTTCTTTTTACACCGTGGAATTTCATTTAAGAAACTTCCACATTAGTCAAAATGAACTAGACCCATGTGGGATTATAGCTTATATTTTAGAATTTTTCAAAGTCATAAATTATGGGTGTGGCCAACCTGCAAACAAAAATGCCATTTTTTGAAGTATTAAATTGTGTGTAACTCAGACATGCAGTGTTCCATTGCATGGCATTAATATACATTTTGTCCAAAACAATGATCTGAATGCACTGACATACAATTTACATAGCTGAGACAATACATTGCTCCACAGCCCCCCTTGAAATGTTTAATGGGACCCAAAAATGTACTTTGTCACAGACATTTGAAATTTGGCATGGACATCTGTCTTGTCATACTGAACAAAAAAAGCCAATGAGGGCATACCTCTATTTGCAATTGTGTTGCCATGGCAATGTCCAACATTTCTCATAGAAATACATGGGTTTTGTTTATCTGGGATGAAAAAATGTAGTTTGTCATAGACCATTGAAATTTAGTATGCATATTCCCCATATTATACTGAACAAAACAACCCAATGAAGACAACCCTCTATTTCCAACTGTGCAGGCGCGACAATGTCAGAAATAGTCTCATTGGAATGAATGGAGTAGTAACATAGTGATGCTGTGATGCTTTTGGGGGGAGGGGCAATGTAAGTGTAAGTTTGAGATTCTGGTGAGTCCTGGACAAACAACTGATTTCTTTTTACTAAAATATGTGATTTGGTGTGTTTTAGTAGGTGGTGTGCCGCAGAATCTTTTCAATCAAAAATATGCGCTGCAACTCAAAAACACTGCATTAGACAGGAACAGCAACTTTGTTTAGTTTGCACAAGACCCCCACAAAGTTTGAACCGGTCCTGCGCCATGTGGCACAAGCATCACCCAGTGGTTTCATGCTGCCAGTGCGCGCATGATGTTCCTAAATATGAGTGAAAAACAAGGAACCGTGCGCACTGAGGCTTCTTTTACGCACGCGTCTTTGGCAGGGGCTGAGGTGAATTTGTGCCTGATCCTTTTCCTAAGCTCTCGCAGCGTTTCGGACAGCGCAGTCTCCCTCCTCCCGTGCGCGCGCCGCAGCTGTGACGGGAGCAAACATGGTGTAACTTAACGGCAGCCCGGGCGCGTCACGGTCACGGAGACATGCTGCAAAGATTAAAGGTGCCGCTGAGCTTCGCCAGGTAGGTGCTCTGGCGCGGTCCACGGCACGCGCGCATACGACACGCGCTCAGCTCCCAAACAATTGCATTAGCGCGAGCCATCCTGTTAGCTTTGTCGCTGATCTGTACCCATGGCATACAGGAGGTTGTAGTGGTATGCTGCAGCTATGTGGACATAGATTCTCGTTTTGTATGTCAACCTATGTCATTGTTTTAATTCGATTTTAAATGTATTATTAAGTAACTATAATTGCGACAATGCATATTTTTTTGTTTTGACAGCAGATGTTTTTTGTCAACCCTAAAAACCTAAAACTAGGACAATGTGTGACTTAGTACGAATAGAGTCTTCTGGTAAGCTAATAACTAACCCATTAGCCTTAAGGTTTACTTTCATGTGCACTTTTCAACTCGTGAAAAGTTATTAACCGTGGTGCTGTGGGACAAACTATCATTGTGCAACAGTGAATTTAAGCGTTAAGTGGGTAGTGTGGTCACCCTTTGCCTGTTGTCCTGTGTGCGCCTTTACGCGTATACACCGTTCCAAAGTCACAGAGTCCAAAAGTGTGTCCAAGACACGGTGTCTAACTGTGTACTAGCCTATACCTTAGACAGCAGCAGCTCCGGGGCAGAACGCGCATAATGGCGAGAGGATTACGCAGTTGGCTCTAAATGGGAAGCGGGCACTGCATTAATGTGTTTACCGCTAAGCCCCTCCTGGTGTGCGCGTGTGCGTCTGAGAGCGTGCGCACGGGTGGACAGGACACGGATCCCTAGCTTGCTATACCCACTTTTACGTGATTGGCTTTTATTAACTAACATTCGTTGTTGATCCGGAATCGGTCCTGAATTATTTTTCTATTTCCAGTCATTTTTGTGTTGAATTTACAACGTAGTATTGGGGGAAATGGATGCGTAAACAGAAGTGGGAGACACGCGGAGCTCAGCGGCCCCTCCTGCGCCCTTTTTAATTTTTCTGACTGACTTTGGTTATGTAAGAGATTAGGACGCGGCGGGCGGAAGGTGCGGTTGGAGTGGGCTCAGAGCGCAGCAGAAGGCAGACAGGAGCACCGCGAAACACAGTCAGCGCACAGCGGGCCGACGCAAAACAGCGCCATGCGGCAGACAGCAGCCCACGGCACACGCTGAGACCGTCCGGCAGCCTCCATGACACGATGCCCACGTTCTCCGTCATGTTCAAAGGAGCGGTGCTCATCAGCAGGTAGGCGCGGAGCTAACCGGAACACGGGAACTAGTCTTGCTTCTGATCCCAGCCTAGCGCGTCTCAACGGAACAGTGCGCTTCGGTGTAGTTGTTGTGTTTTGTTGTCTTTAAAGAGCCCATATTACGCTATTTTCTGATCTATATTATAATGTTGTTTCCTCATCACAAACATACCTGGTGTTGTCTTTGTTTCATTCACACATGTTTAACACACAAACCCTGCATATTTAGGCTGTGTTCTTCTCTTAAACAAAAACACTCTGTTCCTTGAAATTTCATACAGGTGCTCCATTGTGTTTTTAAACTACATACATCTTCACTAGAATAATTTGGATAATTTCAGCCCTGGAATTCCCAATGTCTATTGAACTAAATGTTCAGAAACAAATCACAACTCCAGATATGTTTTTGAGGAGGTAACAGCATTATAACACGGCTTAAAGTTCTTAAGAGCCAATTTTGTGTCATACAGGACCTTTAAAATGTTGTGTCTAACCAAATCACATTCTAACAGAGAAATTTTCAAAGGCCAGAAGGTTAGATATTGATGTGTGGTAGACTGTGTGCCAAGCCTGTGTCTTCTTTGCATTTCAGTAGGCTATTTGAAAAGTGCTATTTAAGTACTATGTAAAGTAACAGGTTTTGAGTTGCGGCACACTTTCTGGTTAAAATGATTCAGAGTCACGCCGCCAACCACACATTACCAAATTATACTATAAAATATTATTCTTGCACATGTGTGTGGGTTTTATTTTTTGCCAATGGTTGTTTTGCGTTCTCAACTGGTTCAGAAGTTGCTCAGGACTCTCCAAAATAGCTAATTATCTATTGAAGATCCTATATTACACCACATTGAGTCTTGTGAACTTTAAACCATGTTATAATGTTGTTAGTTCCTCAAAATCATACATGGAGTTGTTTTGTTTCATTCACACCTGTTTGAATAACCCTTTATTAGTCTGTCTACATCTTCAAAGCTCAAAATACTCTGTTCCATCTTGTGATGTCATGAAGCGGCAGTTTTCAGGTCAACAGCTGTCTTTTCCTTTAGTTCAGTAGAGATTGGAATTCCCAGGGCTGAAATTATCCAGTTGATTCTAGTGAAGGTGTATGGAGTTTAAAAACACACTGGAGCACTTCCTGCATTACCACATGATATCACAAGGTGGAACAGAGTGTTTTGTGTTTGAAAGAAGAACTCAGCCTAAATGCAGGGTTTGTGTGAAACAACACACAACTCCAGGGATGTTCTTGATGAAGAAAAAACATTATAACATAGATCAAAAATAGCATAATATATGCCCTTCAAGTGTGACTTAACTTTCAAATGCACTCCTGGCTATACCTCAAGGCACAGTAGTGCTCTTGACACACTGGTTTAAAATTGCTGCGTTAGACTACACTTCACTAAACAGCCTGGTTAACATAGCTATGTTTAAGATTAGACTAAATATCTGCTTGTTGATATTTGACTAAATATCTGCATGTGGCAGATTGTTTCTGCATGGGCACTAGATATAACATACACAGAGGTAATTCCTTAGCGTAACTGTTATCCAGCAACCATACTGTTAACAAGGGTCAAAAATGTACACAAAATTACACAATAGTTATGACAAAAAAGGGCCATATTGTGTTATTTTCTGATCTATGTTATAATGTTTCCTCATCAAAAAAATACCAGTTGTGTTTTGTTTCATTCACATATTTAACACAAATCATGCGAGAGTTCTTCTCTCAAACTGAAATCACTTGTTCCACCTTGTGATGGCTGTGGTAATAACAAGAAGTGCTGCATTGTGTTTTTAAACTTCATACACCTTCACAAGAATCATCTGGATAATTTCAGTCCTCGAATTGCTAGTCTCTGCTGAACTAAAGGTAAAAGGAACTGTTCACACATCACAAGGTGGGAAGTCACATTTTGAGCTTTGGAGATGTAGACAGACTAATAATAAAGAGTTATTCAAGCGAGTGAATGAAACAAAACACATGTTTTTGAGAAGGTAACAGCATTATAACATTACTTAAAGATTACAAGGTTCATTTTGAAACACATGTTTTTGAGAAGGTAACAGCATTATAACATTACTTAAAGATTACAAGAGTCAATTTTGAGTAATATAGGACGTTTAACTGATGTAAAACTATGATAAATATTTGCCACAGGTACTATCCCTCCAAACCAAGTCAGAATTAGAAAAACATGTAAACCTATCGTATGCACTTTAATGATGGATTGGATTGTGTCTTGGCTGTGTGTATATCTTAAAATGATGCCACAGATTGACCCGTGTGTTAAACTCGTGCACAGAACCATAGCCTCTTAACTCAGGGAGGCTAATCCCCCGGGCAGCTCATGTGCTCCTGTACTGGAGTGTCCCTGAGCTCTCTGTAGGAGGGAGGCAACAAGTATCCTAATCTATAACCCCCATGGAGATGGTCACTGCACAATCCAGCTCATCACAATTGTAGCGTAGAGTGTGTAACGAGGGGGCATTATGCAAAATCACAGAATGAAACATGTCTGAAGAGGTTTTAGATGTCATCCACGTGTGTTTGAGTATTTTAGTGATCCCTCCCAGACCCTATTCGAACCCTCCTTACGGTTAGCTGTAAGATTTTTCATGCTCCCACGTGACAATTTACCATAAATATACAAAACAGAACACTACAACTTCACAAACTTAATGTGATATGCATTTCATGCATGCTGATTGTGTTGTGATAGCGCTCTGAAGGGGGAGTGACTGAGAAGATGATGGTCAAATCAAAACATCCTAAACATGTATTACACCACATTCACACTAAGTGCGACAAAAGCGCTTTCCTGCGCTTAGTTTGCAATGCCTCACATGTGTCTGTCAAAAGGTGTTCTCTAATTGGCTGTCGTCATGACGATATTGCTCCACATTTGCATAAAGTTGACTTCAGTTCAATTCTGCTATGCTTGGATCATGCTGCTCTCCTTGCCACTTCCTCTAGTCTCCTCCCTGCTCCAGTCTGCATAGGAAATGAATGTTAGCTGATCACTCAAGTTGTTCACCACGCTGTTGGTGTTAGTTTGTCAGCTCAGGTGGAGTGAGGTGAGGGTTCTGCCAAAAGCTTGTTAGGTTGGAGTTCTAACGCAGGAGAAGTTTATTTACATCAGTACAGGATCAAGCACTCAACACATTGAGGGTTCATGCGACCCCGGTTCATGCAACGGCACTTCCTGTGACGTCACTTCCCAGTGAGTGTATTCTGTTTGCGAGTTGTTTTGCTAGCTGTCTCTTCTGCTACTGTTAATACTTTAAAATACTTTTTAAACTTCTTGGTACTTCTTGGTACTTGGAGCCTTATCCAACTCCTATCGCTTAGTATTTCGTGGATTAAAGCCTTTCTTGCTAGCTTCAGCCTGAGCTAGCCTAGCCAACTAGCATCATGGCTGGACCTTTCTCCGCTTTCTTCACTCTATCCTGCTCAAGTTGTCATATGTGAGAACCCTGGCTCTTGTACTGATGGCAGGGATAGTTGCGTGATGTGTAGTGGTAGTTTTGGAGGCCAGGGTTACAGAGTTAGAAACTCAGATCCACTCATTGGAGGTTCTGAAGCTTAGCTATAGCTGTAGCCATGTAGTAGCAGGAACTGGACCATGGCAGTGCTAGGACTGCTAGTGAGAATAGACCTCCAGTGCATCTCGTGCAGCTGTGACCAGACCACAATCGATTTGTGAAAAGAAAAAGAGAGCTAAATGTAAAAACTGCACCATGATTTTCCCGTCTAAAATAGGTTTGTCCCCTTCAGTGATCATGTGAACGCCAAATGGATGCATGAAACTTTGTTTATTGGAAGTTCTATTGTTAGAGACTTGGAGCTGTCAGCAGTGACAGTTAGATGTTATCTGGGGGATAGAATGGGTGACATCGAAGCAAAGGTAACCTTAGGCTTTTAAAGCAGACTAGAAATAGGTACCGCCAAATCGTAATTCACACAGGTGATAATGACACCTGGCAACAATAATCCTCTGATTATTGTGCTCATACTGCAAGTAGGAGCTGTGTGTCAATTAGCTAAGTCAATGTCAGAGACTAGTATTTTCTGGTCCCCTACCTAATCGCACCAATTGTATGAAATGTACAGCTGTTTTTCAGCTTTTAATTGCTGGTTGTCTAGTTGGTGCCCTCAAAAAACTCTAATAATAATAATAATAATAATCTAATAGTAATCTTTGTCGGCCACTGGAGTGCATTCTTGGGGAAGCTCGGGCTCATACGCAGGGATGGCATCCACCCAACTTGCACATTGTTGGCACATCCCTTTTAATTCAGAACCTGATCAATAGCCTCCATCCCCGTAAGTGACAAGCCAGAGATGAGCAGCGGAGTGAGGCACTGCTCTGTTACTGTTGCTGAACTCCACACTGTCACAAATCAAGTGTTCAGACTCTTAACATAACATAGGTCTTCTTGCTCTAACTGAAACGTGGCTCCTGAAAGAGGACTATGTTAGACTAAATGAGTCTACTCGGGGGAAACTCTCAGTTTGGTCTAGGGGGGGACAATAAATCGATGGAAATTAGAACTATGCTTTGAAGAGAGTTGTAACGATACCTAATCATAAATTCAATAACTATGTTATTATGATGAGGCTATTATTAGCCTACTAGCGAATATTTCCCATTTGAACAATGAAAAAGTCTTCAGTAAAGCTATGTGTGCAATTATACAAAATACTGTTGAACAATATGAAAATATGAAAACAAATTCAACACTTAATTGTTCTAACATCTCCATGTAAGCCACTCCTGTTTTTTTTCTTTAGATTTAGAAAAAAAATCAAATATCAAAGTTGTAAATGTAACAGGACACAAAATCCAGTGTGTCCCATTAATATTTATTTATTTATTTGATTGGGACAATGCATGCTAATGAACAGACATGAATACAACATGAATGTAAAACATAAAATAGAGGAGATTATGGAGGTCCCCCATGATCAAAATTTCTCCCCCATAGATATTAGTCTAAAAACAAGCTGAACAATAGATGCTTGTTTAACATTCACAATAACATATAAAAGTAACTATTGTTAAAAAGAACCATTTAAAGATTAAATAGAAGCACTACATCTCATTTTTACTCCAATAATTTTTAAAATGTAAATAAATGGCAAATATTAAGATAAATATTATTCAAGCTTTTAATCAAATTATGACTATAATCCCTTTATTAAAAATACGTAGACTATGTGATGTTTGTTCAGTTATAACTCAAAACTAATGTGCAAATGAACAGAGCGCTCCCAACTGAAGCTCACATGGACGCGCTTTCACTTTTGTTTTCTCCGCTTATGGCAATTAATAACAAAGGCAGCGCTGCAGAGCACGTGCTTTTTGTTTTGATAACGATTTTACTCCGCGGTTACCTGAGCAAAGGAGGATAATTATGGCGCGTTTTACGTGGACTCATTTGGCTGCATCTTTACGCACACGTGCTCCACAATGGATATATTTACTACACCACATTTACCTGGGAATTACACTTTTTGATGGGAGTTTGGTTCATATTATGTGTTTGGTTTCAACTTTATGCACGGACGCTGCAGACTGTGACTGAATGTGGATATTATTAAGCACAACACTTTGACTTTGAGACACTGTAAAAGTCTTGCATTGGAGACACTGTTTCTTCAACTCTCCTGTTACCGGTAAGAAAATACACTGCGCTTTTGCCTAGCAAGTGTATACTCATCGTTTCCCTCTGGTATTGTGTCCTAAATTTCTAAACCAAAACTTATAAACTCACCTGACCCGAGTGTGGTTAAAGTTTTGTAACAGCCTGCCCCTCTTTCCTTTTCAGGATCCCGTGCCTACAACATTAGGTTATATATATTCACTCTTCAAAGTCTATAACATTATATTTGGCAAACCATGAAGCCTAGTAACTTACTCTGCATTTTGGCGGACTATGACCTAATATCCACTCGCTTTTCGCCAAGTTTGGACATTAATGTAAACACGAGACACGTTTTACATAAACGGAGCAGAATAAGAAAACTGAATTTCTGAATGATACAGTACATACGTACAGCCCTGACACCTGCGTGGATGTTGCTAAAGCAACGGACTAAACCAATGTGTAACAACAGGGAGGGGTGGATTGGTTTTTCATTTATTTAATGACTGAACTGTGTGGATACTGTATACATTCTAATATATGAATAGGTTTTACCATAATTTGCTATTTTTTATTAAGCGTTAATGCAAGCAAAGGGGGGGTCAGACCCTACTTCTTAGTTCTAAAACCAATCAATACTCAGCTCATTTGAAAGTCTCATACTATCAATTACTTGTCCAAATTGGAGACAGCAAAAAGCAGTTTTATTCATAATAATCTACCAACCTCCTGATCCCTATTCATAGTTTTTGATTGAGTCTGATTTTATATCAAGTCTAGTGTTAGCTTGGGAAAGGACTGTAATAGTTGGAGATTTTAACATACACGTTGACAATAGCAGTGACTGCCTTGGTAATGCCTTCACTATATGATATCAGTTTTACCCAGAATGTGAATAAACAAGCCCACAGTCACAAGCACACAAGGATCTTGTTCTAACATATGGTGTAGAGATCAGTGACCTAAATGTCCTCCCTCAAAACCCCATATTATCTGCCAATTTCCTAATTACCTTTCAGTTTATCCTTAAAGATTATCCTGCTCCACAGAATAAAACTATAATGGAAAGAACAATATCTTATATTTTAATGTTCAAAGAATAAATAGAGCCAATATTTAGGGAATGTCATGTGACCCTGTCATGTGACCCTGTCATGTGACCCTGTCATGTGACCCTGTCATGTGACCCTGCTGAAAACAGCTTTAGTCCAACTATAAGTGATCAGTTTGTTGACAGATCTATGCTCTACCTGAAAACCGCTTTTGATACTGTAGCTCCCTTAAAATAGAAGTTAGGTCCAGAGCTCCTGTCCCAGACCTCCTACTGAGGGCTACTTCGTGGGCACTGAGTCGTACGAAGGGCTACACAGGACCTGTTTACTACAAACTTCCTAAATAACAAAACTGCATGGATGACTATAGTAATAATAATGATAATAATAATTGCAGTAGTTATTATTAGACTATGCGAAGAGGTTGCTCACATATCAATAGTAATTATTTTCCACAATTATTAATGATTTACACAACAATAATGATAAGAAAAAAACGTGTTTAAACATGAAACATTTATTTATGTTTATTTTCTCAAACATTTGAAAGTCAATACCTGCTGTATTTGTAGTGCAAATGATCACTTCTAACATTTTTAAGCCAAGGAAATCATCAATCTTGTCAGAAAAGTTATTGAGTTCTTTCTGAACATTTAACATTTTGTGCAACATTTTTATCTTAATATTGTTATAGTTTTATCAGTGAAAGTATTGTCTCTGATTTGTCTGCTCATTTACTATGTAGGTGGGAGGCCCAGCACTGCATTTTTCTCACCAGTGTATTATAATCTGGTGAATAACTTGACAATGCAATTCTCAGTGAGTTTTGTAAATGTGCATCAGTCAGGCGTGTTCTGTGTTTGTTCTTGATAAAGTTCATGTTGGAAAAGGCTGATTCACAGAGATATGTTGAACCAAAAAAGCAGGCAATTTTCAAAGCTGCTGTGCATACACAACTGTACTTTTCCTTGTCCACAAGGTACCAAAAGTTTGGTGCAGACTGATGAGCTTTAAGGTGGATGTCATTTTGGAGCGTTAAGATTTCTATTTCTACTTGACCAGCATCCAAGTTAAACAAAGCACTTGGCTGCTCAGCAGTGGATGTCATGTCCACGTGAATGAAGGGATTTGTAACGAATGACACACATGGTTCTAGTTGCTCAAAGTCACAAAACCTTCAAATTCCTGTCCTAGTCTGTTTATGACTTGGGAGTACTTTTTTAGAGCTTCATCCAAAACTGCAGATGCAGAAGCATTATCATTTAATACTGCCTGCACAGAGGGAAAATGTTCATCTTAGCTTTAAATGCGTTTACTGCACTTTTCACTTATCGTGAGCGACAGTCTTATCTTTATCTCACGATTCAAATGGTTCAATTTCTCAGTCAAATCCATTAAAAGCGCAAGATCAAGTATCCACTCCAGATCCTCAAGCAGTGATGCATCTTCCCCCTTAGACTGCATGAACTCTTTGATTTCATCCAGAAGTGACAAAAAATGCTGCAGAATTCGTCCCCTACTGAGCCATCGAATTTCTGTGTGTAATAACAGGTCACCATATTCAGCGGACAGCTCATCCAATAGCACTTTAAACATTCTGTGTTGTTTAGCTTTGGCACGGATGCTATTTGTGATCTTCACGACAGGAGTCATCACGTGATCAAAGCCGGTCACTTTCGCACATATCGCCTGCTGATGAATGATGCAGTGGTAGTGTAGAAATTTTGGGAAGTCTGGATCATTTTTGCATTGTGCAATGAAGCCCGCATGCCGGCTTGTCATGGCTGGGGCCCATCTGTTGTTACCAACGCCAACTTCTGTAATGGCACCTTTTTCTCCACCAAGAAGTTTTTGTAGATGTCAGCTCCCCTTGTAGTTGTCTTCAGTGGCAGAAGTGTCAGCAGTTCTTCTTTTGTAGAAAAGTCATCAAACACCATTCGGATAAATATCATCAGCTGAGCTATGCTGGTGCCGTCTACCGACTTGTCACACTGGATGCTAAACCACCTGCACATAGCGAGATCCCGTTCCAGTTGCTCTGTTAAGTTCTCGGACAGAGATGACACTCGTCTAGCCATCGTACTTGCTCCAAGTTGGACATCAGAGAGCGCAGAGATGACATCGGGACCATGTTTCTCATCTTTGAAGATTGTGTTGGCGACAAGTATCATAGCTTCTTTAAAAACCTCCCCATCCGAAAAGGCTATTGTTTGTCTAAAGCTGCCTTTAACCCACAGATTTTTTCTGTCCTTAATGCGCTGCTGGGTGGGTAGTTCACATCGAAGCTTCTGTGACAAGTTCTGAAGTGTCTCTCGACATTATGCCGCTTTGGTACTGCAACAGGCGTTCCCGCAAATAAGACACAAACATTTTTCTTTGAATGATGTAAAAAAGAACTCTTCCTCCCAATCATTGTGAAAATAGTATGTCCTTTTTTGCTTTTCTGCCATGATTTTTGGGGCTAAAGCACAAGCAGGCTAACTCCTCATCATTTCACTAGGTCACTGTGTCAGGAAAGAGATGTGCCAACTGTGCACTAATGACCTTTGACTTCAAATGAGGCGTGTTTGTTAAATATCAAATATTTTTGTTTTAATTTTTTAATATTATATAACGTTATTTAAAAAAAATCTGCATTAATGTAAGCATTAATTCAAAAATTAATCCAACTTTTTTTTTTATATTGAGTTCCAGTGTGAACAGTACTATTTTTAGAGCATGCTTTGCGGGCGCCTTAAGTGGTCCTCGCAGGTGACCATGCGCCCACGTGACCCCTGCCCTATACCAACCAGACTCCTCAAAGAAATCCTCCCTCTCATTATAAATCCTATCAATAATATAATAAATACCTCACTGTCCCCCAGTCCTTCAAATATGCAATCATAAAACCGCTTCTGAAAAAAACTCACCTCGAACCTGATCTATTAACCAACTATAGACCCATCTCTAATCTTCTCTTTGTCTCAAAAATCCTTGAAAGAGTTGTAGTTAAACAGCTTTGTTGCCATTTACAGGCTAATAACGTATTTGAAGTTTTTCAATCAGGATTCAGAGCTGGATGATCCCATACCTGACTGGATGACCCCTACCCTATATCCAGGATGCGCCCCCCTCTGTCCCTCAGTTGAGTGGGCTCTGGCCCTACAGACTTGAACTCTATCTGCAAATGGATGCGCATTAGTCCTAGACACATCTGCAGGCTGCCCGTCCATGGGAGTGGATCTCTCCTTTGCAATGGTTCTGTGTTTTTTTTTTTCCTTGCCACGAAGGAGGGTCTAAGGACAGGGAATGTTCTGGGATAGTTATCCATTTGCTTGTTTTCTATGAAGGTTGGTTAATCTGTCTGTCTGTTATTGACCAATGTCTGTTTCATTGTTGATTTTCTAACTTTCTTTTGGTTAAATCAGTTCTCATGCTCAGGCATAAGAGGCAACTGCTGTTGTGAGTTTGGGATTTACAAAAATAAACTGAAATTTAATTGATTTGCGATAGTGTTGTCCATTCCTGTTTAGTCTCAGTCTGGCTATGGTTCCAATGTAGGGGGATTAGACGACTTTATTTGTAATTTTTTATGTTACGCAAAAAAAAAAAAATTGTATTTCACACCCTCCACAATTCAGTGCAACAGTAATAGAAGTATAGAGTCCAATCAGAGTCTCTGATTTAACAGCCTAACTGCTGCTGGAAGGAAGCTGAGCATTAGCAGCAGTAGTTCCATAGACCAACTTCGACTATGGACATAGCAAAGAATCAAAGCGCCCTAAAAAATTTGTGTCATAGAGGCTGTCACAAACATCGGTTGCGCTGCCTTCTTGGTTGACTCAGCTTAATTGTTTCGGTTGGTATCTCCTCTGGAAGGTCATCACATTTGGTGTAAAAAGTCTATAGCATCTCAGTGGTCTGTAGCTAGCTCCTTAGCTAGCTACACACGTGGACAAAATTGTTGGTACCCTTCTGTTAATGAAAGAAAAACTCACAATGGTCACAGAAATAACTTGAATCTGACAAAAGTAATAATAAAAATTTTATGAAATTTAACCAATGAAAGTCAGACATTGCTTTTCAACCATGCTTCAACAGAATTATTTAAAAAAATAAACTCATGAAACAGGCCTGGACAAAAATGATGGTACCCTTAACTTAATATTTTGTTGCACAACCTTTTGAGGCAATCACTGCAATCAAACGATTCCTGTAACTGTCAATGAGACTTCTGCACCTCTCAGCAGGTATTTTGGCCCACTTCTCATGAGCAACGTGCTCCAGTTGTCTCAGGTATGAATGGTGCCTTTTTCAGACGGCATGTTTCAGCTCCTTCCAAAGATGCTCAATAGGATTTAGGTCAGGGCTCATAGAAGGCCACTTTAGAATAGTCCAATGTTTTCCTCTTAGCCATTCTTGGGTGTTTTTAGCTGTGTGTTTTGGGTCATTGTCCTGTTGCAAGACCCATGACCTGCGACTGAGACCAAGCTTTCTGACACTGGCCAGCACATTTCTCTCTAGAATCCCTTGATAGTCTTGAGATTTCATTGTACCCTGCACAGATTCAAGACTGTGCCAGATGCAGCAAAGCAGCCCCAGAACATAACAGAGCCTCCTCCATGTTTCACAGTAGGGACAGTGTTCTTTTCTTTATATGCTTCATTTTTTTGTCTGTGAACATTGAGCTGATGTGCCTCGGCAAAATGTTCCATTTTTGTCTCATCTGTCCATAGGACATTCTCCCATAAGCTTTGTGGCTTGTCAACATGTAGTTTGGCAAATTCCAATCTGGCTTTCTTATGATTTGTTTTCAACAATGGTGTCTTCCTTGGTTGTCTCCCATTAAGTCCACTTTGGCTCAAACAACGACGGATGGTGCGATCTGACACTGATGTTCCTTGAGCTTGAAGTTCACCTTTAATCTCTTTAGAATTTTTTCTGGGCTCTTTTGTTACCATTCGTATTAGCCGTCTCTTTGATTTGTCATCAATTTTCCTTAACGGAAGGGTACCAACAATTTTATCCACGTGTGTATTAGCTGATGATACGGGCCATTCACTCAAAGTATTTCCACCAGAAGGTCTTCTGTAACATTTGCTTCCACATTTGGTGTAAAAATTCAGCATCTCAGAGGTACATAGCTAGCTTGTTTCACAGTCTCCATGAATACAGGAAAAACTAACAGTGGTCAGTGTGTCAGCCAGGTAGTCACAAGAGCAGCCGACCACTCCAGTGCCATGAGAGTATACCTCCGATGACATAGGCCGAGATAAGGACAGATGGAACACTCACAATACAATTCACGTGTCACTACTCCAGCACCCTTATCATGACATACTTTCACAGTCTGATATGTAGGAAAACAGCTCCATGAAGGCCTGTGTCTGCTATATTTGAAGAAGAGATAGTGTTATGTATTAAAATTGTATGGATATTGATAATTACTATAAAAATAATAGAGGCGACATATGTTTTGTTTTTCCAAGGCTTGAAACCTATCAACATTGTATTAGCATCGTGACCCATGTGTTGTCTCTTGGGTCTTATTGTGTCTGTGTGCTGATGTCCCTGACCTGTCCCCTTTCCTGTGTGTCCCTTGTCACCTGTGCCCTCTGTCCCCTGGCTCCACTGATAGGACCTTGTCTCTTGGGTTTTATTATATCTCTGTGCTGATGTCTCTGACCTGTCCCATCCTCTGTGTTCTCTGTCTCTTGGGTGTTATTGTTTCTAACCTGTCCCCTGTCCTCTGCCTTCCCCACAGGACTCTGATGGGCCCATATGGGGTGGACCGCGCAGTGCATTCCCTGGAGTTCAATGAGTGTGAGAACGGCCTGGGTAAGTCTCTGAGGGGGGTCTCAAAGTGTAGGCTGTGCACCACTGGGCCTGGTACATTTAATAATCATAATAATGCCTCACATTTTTATTTACTTCAATTTATTTTTGTATAGTCCAAAATCACAACAACAGTCACCTCGCAGGGCTTCACAAAACTGTTCATTTAAAGCAGACATATTCTGCTAAATTGGCTTTTCAGAGCTTTTAACCATGTTGTAATAGTTTCCCTTCTCATATACCCTCTCAAAGTTGTATTTAGAGTGATTCAAGCATAACCTGGCTCTTGCCAGATTGATATATGTAGCCCTCTGAACAGTGTTCTACACAGTCAATGGCTGGAGTGTTCAAACAAATACTTCACACTGACTGTTTGAAGCATGACAACAGCGGAACGCGCTGAAAAATCTAACTTTAGTTAAATCCAGTTGAAAGAAAACCATAGCTATCTTCCCTGCCCACAAGTGCACAAAGTGTTTCCCTCTGCACGTTTTTCACAAACTAAATGATCTGGATTTCTGCTAAAATAGGCGGAGGTGGCTTCCGCACAAACCACAATGCTGCCCTGTGATTGGTCAGTTTCCTCACCTCTGTTGGTGTGAGACCCACCACATGCAAACACTTCAGCCGGAGTTGAACAAGATGGATTCTCAAGAGTTTGTGAACTCACAGAAACTGTGAGAATTCATCTTGCTGTGCAAGGCTAATTCAAGCATGTTTGAGTAATCTTTATTCTCCTGTATTCAACACGTCATTGCTCCAGTCGACCACTTCGTCAAAACAGCCTGCAACGACGAGATTGTTGACCCCACAGTGACATGGGGAAAGTCGAGAGCTTTCAAAAAACGTATAATATGCCATTGTAATGTTAACGGATATATTGTTTTTGCTAAAAATATATATATATATATATATATTTTTTTTTTTTCTAAAGCTCAGAACCTCCAGAATTCACTCACTGAGCTGCAGAGACTGCACTAGCACTGATTAATGATTGGTTGCAGGTACGTTTAGGTTTAGGTAGTGACAAGATCAGAGAGACGCATTGAAACTGGCAACCCAAATGAGAGACTCATGTGAGGCTCATTTTGATTTCTGACTGGATAATTGTCTTAAGAACCAAAACACCAAATTATAGATAATAGTAGATAAATAAATTGGCTCTCATGTCCAATGCTTTTGTAATTAAGAATAAATCAGCATTACAATTGTTACCAATAAAAGTAAATCTGGTTTACTTCATATGCGGGGACACAGTGAAGTTTATCATTTAACTGTGGCTCTTTATTACACAGAATAAATCAGTCCATACAAATTTAATCTTAATCCATCCAGAATCTCACGTGTCTCATGTAGTCTGGTGACATGTCCTCTCTCACGTGCACTCTTTCACGTGCACTGTCTCACATGCACTTCTCACGTGCACTATCACATGCACTCTCTCACGTGCATTCTCACGTGCATTCTCACATGCTCTGTCACGTGCACTCTCTCACGTGCACTCTCTCACATGCACTCTCTCATGCTCTCTCTCATACACTCTCACGTGCACTCTCACATGCACTCTCACATGCACTCTTTCACGCTCTTTCACATGCACTCTCTCACCTGTACTCTTTCACATGCACTCTCACATGCACTTTCACGCTCTTTCACATGCACTCTCTCACCTGTACTCTTTCACATGCACTCTCACATGCACTTTCATGCTCTTTCACATGCACTCTCACGTGTACTCTCTCATATGCACTTTCATGCTCTTTCACATGCATTCTGTTACATGTACTCTCTCATATGCACTCTCACATGCGCTTTCACCCTCTTTCCCATGCACTCTCACATGCACTCTCACTCATGCTCACATGCACTCTCAGATGCACTTTCACGCTCTTTCACATGCACTCTTTCACATACACTGTACATGTACTTTCTAAGATGCCCTCTCACATGCACTTTCATGCCCTCTCTCACGTGTACTCTCTCACATGCACGCTCACATGCACTTTCACGCTCTTTCACATGCACTCTTTCACATACACTGTACATGTACTTTCTAAGATGCCCTCTCACATGCACTTTCATGCCCTCTCTCACGTGTACTCTCTCACATGCACGCTCACATGCACTTTCACGCTCTTTCACATGCACTCCCTCACATGCACTCTCACATGCACTCTCACTCATGCTCACATGCACTCTCTCACATGCACTGTCTCACATGCACACTCAGGGACATGTCCTCGCAGCCCCAGAACAGAATAAAGACATGAAAGTGTTGGTTATCTTGTTCAGGGGCTGGGGGTGGTGTGGGTTTCTTTAAAGTAGTTCTCCTTACATCCCATAATTACCCCCTGTCCTTGGATTCTGTGCCAATTACAGTTCAGTGTGTTCCATAGCAGTGCCTGAAAGAAGTGCCTGATAGCATGTTCTTATTGAGGAGGAGAGGAGAGAGAAGGGAGCTTTCATTTTCATTCCAACACAGATTTTTGTCTTTAAGTCTGCTTTGAGCCATAGATGTGTGTGCCTTGGATTTTGTATGTATGTTTGTGAATGTTTTATTATATGCTCCTCTCGCCTCACAAGCATTACCAGTATTTACCATATTTACCATTACAACAACGGGACTTTCAGAGCTTTTTACCATGTTATAGCTGTTTCCTTTTCATTTAACCTCTGAAGTGGTATTTAGAGTGATTAATGCATATCTGAGTAATCATTATTCTCCTGTAAGATGTCATTGCTCCAATCTACCCCGTTTTCACCACCACGGGTACAAACTCACTGTGCATTTCCTTTTCTGGCTGTGCAGGATTATGAGTGATGCAGGCTTGTGGGCTGAGCCTTTTACAAGAGGTGTGGGCTTGTACTGCTAACCATAAGGAGGGTTGGAATGACGCCCGGGAGAGATCGCTAGTTTACTCAAACATGCTTGGGTGACATCTAAAACCTCTTCAAGAATGTTTTTGATGATGGAGCAATGTTATAACATAGTAGAAAGCTCCAAAAAGCCCATTTTGCTTAATACCCCCTCCTTAAAGTGAACCTGATGTGTTCTGGTGTGTCTTCTGTGTCCCTTCTGTGCGTGTCAGGTATCAAAGTGATTGGAGGAGTGAAGGAGCAGACTGGAGAGGAGTTCGGAGTCTACGTCAAGCGCATTCTCCCTGGAGGGCTGGCTGCGTGCGACGGTACTACAGACACAACACCAACACACTATTCTGACTGTGGGATACATGCTTTTAGTCATTATAACTGTTATACAGCAAAATGTACAGTCTCACAATTTTTATTAACCACTTACAATTCTGGGTAATTTCGGTGAAATTACCTTTGTTCTGACCTCT
>JACM01045068.1:0-27492 GCA_000787095.1 Periophthalmodon schlosseri | reverse complement strand
ACTGAAGTGGATTTTTTTTTTACATTGTAAGGCCATATTGCCTTAAAAGTAAACCCGAGTAAAGAATTAAAAGTAGATATGTTTTGTTTTGAATGGGAGAGGGGTTTTTTTTCTGCCATGAATTATTAACATATACTAGGCCCTAATAAATTCCACTTCACTCTTAATTCTGAAAATAAGTCATTTTTCTATGTTTAATTGTTTAGTCGGGGTGTACTTTTAAGGCACTATGGCCTTATAATGTAAAAAATATAAAATGCATATATAAAGTTTGGACATGTATGAGTAGAGGAGAAGTAAATGAAGAGATTAGAGTTTTGAAAGTAGAAAAAATATTAATCTATGTGGCTTTTATGGCCACTTAAAAACGGGGGACCTTTGAAGGTAACCAGAAGGTTAATGAGACAGGAAAATAAAAATATGATATTTGACGCTTGATACAAAATCACACAAACTGGTCTTAGTGCTTCACTTGAAACTGGCCTAGGCTGCTTCTCTGTACTTATCTCTTTAATCAGAATGGAGTGAACACTATACTAACATCTAGTGTTGTCACAGATACTAAATTTAGACAATAGAATGTGATTTTCAGCATTAAATAATGGTGCTTTCTTTTATATCATCATATGGTCTTATATCTGTGTAATCCCTCAGTTGTCCAAGTAGGTTCACTATGGGTGTATAGTCTATGTGTCTTATACTTGTTCTCATACAGCTCAAGATCGTTCTAAAGCTATTCAGGAAAGGTTCATTTCTGTCCTGTGAATGTGAGTTTTTTTAGTATCGATACCTGCTCAAATGAGTATCTAGTTTTGATACTAGTTTCAGTATTGATGTGTATTTAGGTTGTCCATACCCAGCCTGTTAAAGCAGCATACTGACTAGACGTGACCTTGTGGTTGTTTGTCTCGGTAAAACTTGCCTCTTAGCTGAAGATGTTTTCACCCTCTGCCCCTGCCCTCACAGCTCCAGCCCCTGGTCCTCTTGTCCTGACCTCAGCCCGCGCCCAGGGCTCTCTACAGGGCCAGACAACCAGGACGAGAACCCCCCTGAGACCCAGAGAGCAGCTCCCAAGTCCAAACCACAAGAACTCATCCTTGAACCCCCTGCTGCCATAGGCCCCCATTCATCACCAGTGGAGCTTCTTGAGTGCATAGTGAAAATATATTCTGTACATCAACTTTTGGTTATTTTTGGAGAAACTGCAGTAGTACTCTGAGTTCAAGTTGAGCGGTTTGGAAAAATATCTAATTGGGACTTTTCTGACACATCAAGATTCTGTTCACTGTATCTAATCATATCATACAGAACAAAATATATAACTTATAACTTTGTATTTTCTGTACAGATTGATATCAGTCTGGCCCCCACTCCCTCTGTCACATCTCAAGCCCGGCCAAACATGATCGAGCAATAAGATTTTTTTTTTTTTTCAGTGACCATGTGAGTTTAGTGCTTCGCCCATTGATTCTGCAGAAATTTGCGATGTTTTTCACCCCCCTGTGATATTTTTTCCTTTCTTTTTTTTTCTGATACAGATGGACCATGATTGGCTAATCCGTCTGTTAACCATCTGAACTTGGGGAGATTCACCGGTGACCAGACTTACATCATCATGAATTATTGAAGAAGTGTGTATTCTGGGTCCCAGGCAAAAGAATGGGTTTAGCTGGTGTCTGGGGATATGGTCTGATACACAGCACATTGATTATTTGTTGGATCTTGACAATTCCCATAGTATATCTCATAAAAAAGTCTAGGTGAGATTATTATTAAAAGCCTATTCATGTTTTGTTTTAGTTTTTTTTTGTATTTCATGGTTATTTCGTGAGGGTTTGGAGTACAAACTGAACCTGAGAAGATGGTTACTGTTTTCCATTTATGTTTTACAAGTCCATGAGCATCGCAGTTCCCTTTTATCAGATGGTGGACAAAAAGAAATACTTTTTATGTTACAAGGTTAAAGTGTATATATGTGACAGATGCTGTGAATAATCTGTGCCTGGGCAGAGATGTGTGTCATCTGTAAGTGTTTTGATTTGTCCTGATATTATGAGTTGAATATAAAGTTTGGTCCTGTGCATAGGGAGCTCCAATAAAACAGGGCTGCTAGCGTATTAGCATAAGCACAGCATTAGCCTAACAGATCCTGTCATTAATTTGGCAAGTCCACTTTGCATACATGCTAATGAGGAGCAGGCTGAGCTAAATGTCAGGAGGGACTGCAGGTGCGAGGAGGTGATGGGGTCAGAAAGTACTGTCTGAGGAGGTGATGGGGTCAGAAGGGACCGGAGGTGTGAGGAGGTGATGTGGTTAGCAGGGAGAGGAGGTGTGAGGAGGTGATGGGGTCAGAGAGTACTCTCTGAGGAGGTGATGGGGTCAGAAGGGACTGGAGGTGTGAGGAGGTGATGCAGTTAGCAGGGAGAGGAGGTGATGGGGTCAGAAGGGACTGGAGGTCTGAGGAGGTGATGCGGTTACCAAGGAGAGGAGGTGTGAGGAGATGATGGGATCAGAAGGGACTGGAGGTGTGAGGAGGGGATGCAGTTAGCAGGGAGAGGTGTGAGGAGTTGAAGGGGTCAGAAGGGACTGGAGGTGTGAGGAGGTGATAGGGTCAGAAGGGACTGGAGGTGTGAGGAGGTGATGCAGTTAGCAGGGAGAGGTGTGAGGAGTTGAAGGGGTCAGAAGGGACTGTCTGAGGAGGTAATGGGGTCAAAAGGTACTTCCTGAGGAGATGATGGGGTCAGAACCAAGAAGAGTATATAGTAAAGCTATAGATCCATAAAAACTCTGGAGACCTTTATGAGTTAGTGGTGTTGGGCGATTCCACAGATCTGCAGCCACATCTCAACTCCCAGCACAACTAGCCATGTGTTGCCGTGTGCTGAGTATGATTAATGCAATATAAAGTGACTTTCACACCATATATAAGACTAATGCGTGATTATTCTGAAGAAGTTGTATTAAAAGTTTCCCACAGGGCGATGACTTCCCATGCTGTGTTGTAATAGCATCAGTGGCTCACAGGGCAGTTTGCTGATTTGCTGGGCTATTAGGCAGATTTTCACACCTCATGTTTAACACCTCCGTACAGTCTCTGGCACACAGGCACATGATGCGGCGTTGTCATGTGAACGGGCCTGGAATCTCTGTGGGATGGTGCAGGACACTCAGTCTGCTCTGCTCCATATGCTCCCCCTATAAAGAACCTCAGCCAGGTCCACATCCTATATGCATTTGATGTACAGTTAGCATAGAGTCACATAGTGTTTAGATGCTGGGGTGTGAAGAGTGGGTAGTGGGACTGCTGTGCAATCTATACATTTTCCATCATGACTCCAATAACAGCTCCACTGAATTAAAAGTAAGAATGATTAAATCCTGAGCTATATGACTGCCAGGCTGTTATTGAAAAGATGAACTCAATAATGTGTAAATAAAGGCTCAAAAAATAGAAATTAAATGCCGGTGCTCAGCCCACACAACCTGGAGCAAAGCCACTTGTTTAATCTACAGTGGAATCACTAAACACTGGGGCTTTTCTGTGTGGAGTATTCCCCGTGTCTGGGAGGGTTTCCTCTGGGTGCTCCGGTTTCTTTCACCAAACCAAAATCAAGAGTACCCTTACCTTGGGCACCAGCCTGGAGAAGACCCCAATCGGCTGTCCTCTCTCAGCCCAAGGCTCCGAAACAGTTGCCATTGCCGTAGCCAGTGTACTTTAAAACGAGTACAGCACATTAGGACTACATAAAGAATGGACTAGTGTCTCATTAGCATTAAAACCATGAGTGAGATAATCTATGTGGTGAGCAGGCATGCACCCATCTGGTGTTTTCAGACCCGGTAGCAATGCTGATACCGATGGGCACTGACTTCTGCTTATAGCCGATATTGGTCGATACCATATGACACTCCTTAAAGCTAGTATGTCATCAAAGCTGTTCCTAAAATGCTGAGGGGTGTTCTAACCATTATAACTGGCTATTAATATTATTTGCAGGCTCAATACAGTCGCTTTTCAACCTCAAATCAACATTACATCAACATTAAAAACACGCAAGAAAAATCCCATATTCAATTACGGCTTGTTTGGCCCTCAAATTCCTGGAAGTCCTCCACTGCCAAAACATGCTGGCCTAGCTCAAGTTCTGAAGAAGGGTCCCTGGGCACTGCAGTCACAGGTTGTCTCTGTGAGTGTGGCCTTTCTTTATAAGCTTACCTGACAGGCATTGATTCAAATTATGATTTCAGTTGTGCCTCTAAATATATGATCCTTTTCTGGTGTCTGGTGAAAGTACAGCAGAGATGAGTTCTTTGTGTGTAATGGTGAGGCAGAGGGACTTCATTAGCCAGCCTGACTCATGTGCTCCTCTCACTCGGAGCGTGATAAAAGGCTGGGGTGCAGAGGGGGGATTGGGGGTGATGGAAGGATGTGATGGGTTACGGGGGGGCGGAGAGGGGAGCCAAGTGGCACAGGGACATAACTGTTATACATGCGGGTCATCATTGTGACTATCTAATGCGTCTCTTCACTTAAACTGTGATGGTGCTCTATGACAATTGCCCCTCAGGCTGCACATGTGGAACCGCTTCCTCTGCGCACATACTTATGCTGGATTTATGACAAAACGCTGTGCCAAAACAGTTAGTACACTGAACTAGTGATGTGTCAGCTTTTTTTCGGACCCAACCCACCCGGCCTGAAGAAAAAGGTTCAGATGTTAAGGTGAGGGAGTGCTAAACCTACACACATTAAAACTAAGGTTTTGGCCATCATATTTGCCGGAACGTGCCTTGCAAATGCACGGTTTTGTATGCGTAGTAATGTGTTGAAATCACTCTTAGTTTTACTGTTTACAGTAAATGCCCTCTATAGGACCCAAATTGCTTACACACTCACAGGATAGAGTGCAGATAGAAGCTTTTAGGAGAGTTTGGAACTAAAGCACCTGGATCAAGCAAGAGCAAGGAGCCTGCCCACAGCGTGAACATGCTCTAAAGGTCTCTGTCCAGTGAGGAACTTTGTCTTTGAACTGTAGACCTGTATGATCAGTAACTCGCCTTGTTCACGCTGGAGCATAATTTGTGTAGTTCCAGTGTGTAGCTCTGTGATGATAACTTGGCTGCTCCTTGCACACAGACCAGCATGTGCTTTTCGTTCTTGCTTTAATATAAAAGTCATGTGGCCTCGTTTGTTACTCAGAGCTACAGAACATGCGTAAGGTGAAGTTTATTGTGCTGACTTTAATGCTACATTAAGTCAAAGCGGAGGGGCGTTTGGACACCCGCACCCTTTTTCCTTCTTCTCTTTGAGTTATCCGATCCACCCGAGCCCGCTGGTTGACCACTGGTCCCTCAGGTTACAGGTCAACCGGCACATCACTAAACTGAACACCATGCAGCACAGAAATTGTACTTGTCTAAGGAAGAGTACTGAATATTCAGCACCAGGATTTGAACATTTGCATTTTCTAACTTTGGTTAGATGGTTTATACCAGATACTAAATACCAGAATCCATGCATTATTTAACATTTTTCCAGATTACATGAACACTAAATCATAAATCAGATGTGTACATCCAGACAGTTGCTTTCACCAAAAATGTTTTAACTATAATTAAGTCATTATTTAGCTCACTACATTTTACTTGTACTTGAGCATTTGAATACTTACTGGAGTACAATTTGTGACAACATCTATGTATGGTGAACACAAATATTTGATTAAGTGTCTGATTTTATCCTGTTTGTACAGGCACTGTACCTAACTTTTTACTGTCTTAAAAACATGAAAAACATTTTAAACAGTTTGTAGTGGCCCAACATTCCTCACTTAGCTTATGCATTCCGAGCATTGTAATTATTCACCACAATGAGTTAATTAGCACTTTTCACAACTCTCAGAGACCAGAGCAGAGTTTTGCCATCATGGTAAAGAATTACTATGCTAACCGTGAACTTCCTGATACTTTAAACACTGTATAATTAGATGCAGACAATGTGTACACTCTGGAAAAATGTGTACACTCTTAAGTCATTGTGTCCACATAATTGAACAACATCGCTTAACTGTAGATGATTAAAGGCAATCAGAGTGGACATATTTGAAATTACATGCTTTTAGCCCCTCTCCGCTCTGTGCCGGCTCCGCATGTTCAAATGGAGGGCCCGGTGGTGAAGCGCCTTATTCCACTGGAGCAGATCAGTGAGATGCTCAGAGAGGAGATAAGAGGAGGCTTATCACCGCCTTAAACCTGCTGCACATAAACGTGGGCTCGTAAACAACATGCAAATCAGACGTGACCCAGTGCCAGCAGCCTCTCTTAAGCATGCACACATTTACACACACGCACACACGTATGCACACGTACGTACATGCACACACACACAGCCCGGGCCCCATGGTGATTCATGCCAGGCCCCTCTCACACAGAGCGGAGCGTGCAGGCAGTTAGGAGCTCTTAAATGAGTGTGATTTATGCACAGAGTAAACGGCTGCATTAAAGTAGCGTGCCTCCAGTTTGTTGTGGGCCAAATGGAAACTTCATCAAGTCTCCAGGCTGCAGCAGCGCAGTAACAGCCTCGCGCAGTGTTTGTCAGACAGTTAGTAGAGCATGCACAGTTAAAACAGTCCCCATAAACATGTCAAAGTAAGGGTTTATCATGGAGGCATCGGCTGAATGAACTGTGTGTGAAATGTGAAGAGAGGGAAATTATCAATCAATCAAAATCAGTCCTCGAGGGCCAATTTAAGCACATTGATCAGTAAAATACAATAATAGCAGAAAGCTTAAAGAAAAATCTCATTGCAGCTCAAAAGGTAGGTTAATCAGATCCTGGGTCAGGGCAGTCTGAGGAGGGTTACAGCCCTCAGGACAAAAGTATCCCTCTTCTGTGTCCTCTGTTTCCTGCAGCCCGGGCATCACAGCAGCCTCCAGGGGGACCCACGTGAACTCTGGGGACACAACAGGAAAGCCTCTTCTAAGTTTCTCTCTCACCCCTCTCTGTTGTTTTGGTCAATGATGAGACAGACCATTCCCTTTGGAACGTCTTCTGCCATATTTAGTGTAGAAAATCTCTTGCACTGTTGGAAAAAGTCTATAGCATTTCAGAGCTAGCTGGCTAACATAGCTATCGCCAAGCAGAGTCACCATGGATACAGAAAAAACAAATAATCCAGTAGTCCTCAACTTTCGCCCTTTGAACTGCACAAGCTGCACTAATCCCCAAATATTAAGTTAAACATGTTACAGAAAAATAAAAAAAATAAAAAGTTTAAAAGCAGCTTACCACAACCATGGCAACCACAAAATTACATGAAAGGCATTGCTCTAAATAACCCTGAGTGCAACTAATGGCAAGAAAAGCACAGTGTCAGATATGGCACTAAAAGACATTTCTATGTGGCATTACAATATTTGCAAACTGAGTCAGTATTTGCTCTAGTATGACTGTATCTGTAGGGTGTCATTAGAGGTGTGATTTCTCCAGTGTAATGTACATTGACACAAAACATAGAAAAATCACTCAGCATGGAGGCTGAGAGAAAAAAAAAACAAAAACAAAACATTATTCCTGCCCTACTCTTGCCTCGCAAATCCATACTAATATGTCTCTGTATTTTTATACAGAAAACACAGCTGTTCAGTCAGATTTGATTATTTCACTGGCACATGTGAAACGAAGGAGCTCATTGGTCACCTGTCATTTTGAACAAAATTTCTGTCACCTCAGAGTTTAATGCTTTACTTATTAATTTTGCTGAAACCAACAAAAGCATTAAGTCATTTACTTTTATCACCAAAACCCTTGAAGTTTGAGCATTGCTTCTAAAATATCAGGATTTCAGTGCGGTGGTGCCAGAAGTTTGACCTTTTGACCTACATGTACATCTGGAGATACCTCACTATAAATATGTGAAGCTCAAGTAGGCTGTGCAGGACAGGCAAGCCGTGAGCATGTTAAGAGGACAGTGCAGTCCTGCTCTGAGAGGCCTACAGCATTAGGAGGACAGTGCAGTGTTGCTCTGAGAGGCCTACTTAGTTGTTTGGAGAGGCCTACAGTGTTAAGAGGTCAGCTCTGTTAGCTGCTTGGAGAGGCTGTAGTGTTAAGAGGACAGTGCAGTTAACTGTGTGGTTGTCTTGGACCAAGTGCAAAGCCAAAAACATTGAGTGCAGAGTGTTCTGAAAGCTGTCTCCTCCAAGGACATGCCCAGGCCCTATGCCCGCAGGCCTCCATTCATGCTTCATATAGATTATTCATGAAAGCCAGAGCGGCGCAGTGGAGGAGGTGAGGACAGTTCCCACTTCATAAAGCCACTTCAGACACGCTCTGACAGGCTGAGTCTTTGCTGCACTCCTCTGTTCTGCACTCCTCTGTGCACAGTCAGAGCACAGGACACACTGTATCTAACTGGTACCGCTCAGGACTGTCTCTGTCCATGGTGCTGAAGAAGCCCACACAAATGTGCATACCAGCAACCTCTGGCCAATCCAAAGAGATGAGAATCTGTCGTATAGAAAAACTTTATGAATATTAATTAATTAAATAGTTCAAGAATTTTCATTTATATGTATGTATTTTTTTTTTTTTTTTCTGAGTGGAAATAAAGAAACAACAAAAAACTGTTAACTTAACTGTTGCATGAGAACAAATCTCTTCAATTCAGAAACTTTAAAGCAGACTTACTATTTAAATTTGACTTTTCAGAGCTTTTAACCATGTTATAGTTGTTTCCCCTCAGCATTTACACACCTTGCACACCTGAAGTTGTATTTGGAGTGATTCTTTCATGTTTGAGCAATCTTTAATCATGTTTTCACCTATACCAGCACTTCTACTCTGTATTCACTTTGTTCTCCAATTGTATTTTCTTAATCTGTGATACAGATTAGGATATAGGATTTGGCAGCATCACATAGTCATTTTTGGTACAAAATCAGAGGCTGACAGCGGCACAGCTCTTTACAGCGATGTTAGCTCCTATTGGGCACCAAAGTTTTCTAGCACGGAAATCAACGGACTTATTTATTTCATCTCTGTCCTGAGTCTGTCTGCAGGCGGCTCCTCTGGCCACAGTGCAGCTCTCTGTCCTGAGTCAGTCTGCAGGCAGCTCCTCTGGTCACAGTGCAGCTCTCTGTCCTGGAGGAAGTCTGCAGGAGGCTCCTCTGGTCACAGTGCAGCTCTCTGTCCTGGAAGCAGCCTGCAGGCAGCTCCTCCGGTCACAGTGCAGCTCTCTGTCCTGAGGCAGTCTGCAGGTGGCTCCTCCGGTCACAGAGCAGCTCTCTGTCCTGAGGCAGTCTACAGGCGGCTCCTCTGGTCACAGTGCATCTCTCTGTCCTGAGGCAGTATATATTACTTTCCTAACTTTAAGTCTACCACAATTAACTGTAATAATACAATGACATAATATGACATTAATCAATGTTTCCATTAAAGTAAAACATAATATGAGAAATGCATGAGACATTTCCACAATGCAGTTCAACAATGTAAATCACAGCTTTACATATGATACATGAAATCAGAAGTTAATGCCAAAAATAGCAACTTGAGTGGAATCAAAGTTCTTTGTGTGTCCTCTTTGTTTTAAAGGCAGAAGACCCAGGTGACCCCGGTGGATTATGGTCCTTTGAAGCCAGTGTCTCACTGTGAGGGTTGATGATCTTAGAAACGTTGATCAGTGTCACTTGAAGCTTGAATCTGGTCCTTGGAGATAAGTCTGTTTTGAGGGTCGTAAAGATTGTAGGAGCAAAAGGGGTCTGTTTATTCTAATCCTCTTGTAGCAGTTGTAAACTCAGGAATGCTTGTTTTTCCTGTGTTGAAGATCTTCAGAAGTCCGTCTGGTAAGTGGGCAGAATGTCAGCTCATCAGCGAAATTAATTAACAGTGACATCAGAAATTATATTTTTGGGAGATGTTCACAAAGTATCACTGCACCATATTCTGCCGAGTAAGATGGGCTGATAACTTATTTAAAGAGGGGGTATTACACTTCTGTAAGGTATTAACTGCTAACACATAACATTTAGATCACCATTTTACCATGTATTGTTTTGGAATTATATTATTATAAAATATATTTGCCAAAAACAACATAGTAACATGTTTTACAAGTTTCACTTTTGTTTTTGACACCCTGAGTCTTGCCTCCCTTTGCTCCCCAAATTAAATCGCTCCCCCTTCAGGGCGCTATCACAACACAATTAGCAGTTTTGTACCATGTTTTTGTATATTTAGGGAGAATTGTCGTGTTGGAGCATGGGTGATGTAGGCTTGTGGGTGGAGCATTGCACAGAATCTTACAGCTAAACGTAAGGAGGGTTCAAAGAGGGCCCGGGAGAGATCGCTAAAATACTCAGTAAAGCATGGATAACATCTAAAACCTCTTCAGGTATATGCATGAGGGAACCACGTTATAACATGGTAGAAAGCCCCCAAAAATTGATTTTGCATAATGCCCCTGTCTTTAAAGTGGAGATGTTTTACTCCATGGATTTTGAAAATGAAACCAGTCACAAATGCACACAAATTAAAACTTACCTTATCTGCAAACTACATAAATCTGAACTAACTTGTTTTTGTTTTGTGCCTTACTGGGGGGCTGAGGAGAGGTTTTGTAACTATGGACCTTTCATGGTTTATCTAGAGTATGAAGTAGTAATAGAAAAGCAGTAACAAATACAACTTCAGCTGCTGCATGTGCGCTGTCCTGTCTATTCGCAAATGAAATGCATTTGAACCTGTGGTGCTCGGACCATAAAAGTTCATTTTAATCATAGATAAGAAACACAAAGAGGCCACTGGTTTCCCTGAGCCGGACAAAAGGATCTACAATGCAATCTGAGTTCCCGCTCAGAGTTCAATGGATCTCATTAAAGCACCATCTTTCTCATACTATTTATTATAAACGAAAAAGGGTTCTGAAGGACTCACATACCATGGAAGAAATTTGTAAGTTTGTCAGAATGTAACATCACTGTATCTGCATTTTACTTCTTCTAGTTCATGAAAAGGCTACCTAAATAAAAGTGGCATCTATTGGTTGCAGGAGAATTTACCATGGAAAAAAAAAAAAAACTACAGCTAGCATTAGCTAACTGCCCCAACATGCTAATACAAGCACACAGGTATAATAAATGTGATTTGACAGTAGAAATGCTCAGAACGAGTCTGACTCTGATTTATGGACTTAACCGCCGGACAGGAGACTTTGTGATCTTTGACATTACAATTCTGGGAAATCTGAGAAATTTCTGAGGCTCAGAGAGAGAGAGAATCTTGCAACCAGGATTAAAGAAACTGGTTTCAATAAAGCTAAAAAGCCCAGGTATGTTTTCGATGATGGAACAATGCTAAAACATGGTTAAAAGTAAACAATGAGCTGACAGACTGAACCATGTTCCTCACTCACAGTTCAAAACTAGTCCTTTACATTTTACGAATGTGATAAATGATTTGGTGTGACAATAGTGCAGTGGGTTAGCATTCGCCCAAGAATTCTATCTGAGATTCAAGATTCAAGAAATGTATTTTCCATTTGTGCACAGACAAAAGTCCTTACACATTTGAATTATTGTGCAGGGCTACTTAAGAAAAACATACATTCAGAAAAAAGCATACAATACAATAGTCCAGCTCGAGTTCAAATACTATCTGAGCCCATGTTGTTGTTTAGTAGCACTGCCTACTCCAGTGTTCTACAGTGTATTTTCACCAGTTTAAAAGAAACAACTACTACTCTTATGCTCACAAACTCTTGTAGTTGTGGTGTGCTCTCTGTGTGGGTGGATGCCAGTCCGTCTCCTCTGCCTGTGGGTCTGGTCCCAGCCTGTTGCCTGGGCTCTGTCAGTCAAACGCAGAAGGCTGATTATTCTGCCATAGTCCTGTTTAAAGCTCCACTCTTCCTGGCATCCTCCGCTTGAGTCGCAGAGCACTGAGCGCCTGGTAAAAGCAGAGCTCCATCAGTTTAACTGCGGTCCACCATAATGCAGCCTTATGGAACAGAGCCATCCAGACCGCAGCCAATAAATCAGTGCGCCCAGCCAATCCGGGGACGCTTACACTTTATCAAGCCGTCTGAGAGGGAGCGGCACAAACAGGCCTGGCAGATAATAATGCTGTGCTGAGTCATCCACACAGGCCAAAAGTGTTCTTTAGTTGATTATCCTTCGAAGAAATGCAGAGGAGCTGGTCTGGGGGCTATCCATCCGTGAGCCAGCAGCATTAGAGGAGTACCTGACTGGGCTTTGAGTCGGTGATGTCAAAACAATCGCTATCACTGTCACGTAAATGCCACCCCATTGGTCCACAAATGTCTGTGCTGTTACACCATTGGTCCATATGTCTGTGCTGTTACATCATTGGTCCATATGTCTGTACAGTTACGATATTGGTTCATGATGTTAGACAATTGATCCATTACTGTTAATGCTGCTGCACCATAGGTCTGATAGAGCTGCTACAAGATTTGCTACTGTTAATGCTGCTGCACCATAGGTCCATGCCTGATAGAGCTGCTACAAGATTTGTCCACAAGTGTCAGTTCTGTTACACCATTGGTCCATAAAGGTATGTTCTGTTATATCACTGGTTCATAACTGTGTGTTGTTACACCGTTGGTTCATAAGTGTCAGTATTAATACACCATTGGTCCATAAACGTCTGTGCTGTTACACTACAGGTACATTTGATCCATAACATTGAGTGCTGTTACATTATTGGTCTTTTTGTTGTCAGTTTTTCTACACAATTGGTCCATAACTGCCTGTGCTGTTACACCATTGGTCCATAAAGGTATGTTCTGTTATATCACTGGTTCATAACTGTGTGTTGTTACACCGTTGGTTCATAAGTGTCAGTATTAATACACCATTGGTCCATAAACGTCTGTGCTGTTACAACATTGGTCCAAGACTGTCAGTGCTGTTACACTACAGGTACATTTGGTCCATAACATTGAGTGCTGTTACATTATTGGTCTTTTTGTTGTCAGTTTTTCTACACAATTGGTCCATAACTGCCTGTGCTGTTACACCATTGGTCCATATATATATGTGCAGTTATGACATTGGTCAATGCTGTTGCACTATAGGTAAATTTGGTCCATAACGGTTAGTTTTGTTACATTGTTGGTCTTTAGTTGTTAGTTTTGCTACACCAATGGTCCATGACTGTCAATGCTGTTACACCATTGGTCCATGACTGCCAATGCTGTTATGTTATTGGTTCATTTGGTCCATAGGGGTCAGTTCTGTCACGTGTCTGTGCTGTTATTCCGATCCATAACTTTTACTACACTGGTTATAGATCTTATTGTCTGTTATGGTTCATTCTGACAAACCGCTACAAATGTTCACGCAGCCTGTTGTCACGTCGCCTAGCATATTGTGGTAGTCCTGATTGTTTTTTTTCTAGACTGTGGTTATCAGTAAATAGGAGGATCCATCCCATTCTGCTCCTTATCTCACTGTTGCATTGTTGCCCGCAGCATCCTATGTGAAGCAACCTCCAGGGAGTTGTTTGTGAACCACAGCGGGAGCCATTTTTTTCCCCTTCTTTTTCACTCCTCTGATAACTATCTCCATCTCTGTGTCTTCTGCGTCTGAGCGATGGACCCACAGCCAGGGTTAGTCCATGGGTTCCTCAGTTTCTTCAGCTCCTGGTTGAGGCTTGCAGAACACATGTGAGCTAATCTCCATCACACCTGATATCGATCCCACTGTATGGTCATAAATGTGTCAGCAAAGATTCACAGTGGTTTTAAACAGAAGGCCGACTGCACTAAATGCCACATGGATTTACATCAGGTGATTGGTGGCTGCATTATGGGCCCGAGGCGTAGATCACAGGGCCTCCTTCAGGTGTGAGTGCAGTGGGAGATGGATTTATACAGGGCTAATGTTCACAGAGCAGCGGTGATTGTTTGAAAGGCTTCTAGAGTTAGTGTTGTGTTCATAGGAGAGGGAGGGGCCGAGAGCAACAGGGGGAAGTTTGAGTGTTTTAATCAATATTTGGATTGACCCTCTTCATAGAAAGGTTAAAGAAGGGGCATTACACTTCTATGGGGTATTAATTGCTAACACATAACATATTTAGTTAAGTTACTTCCCCTTCAGAGAGCTATCACAACACAATCGGCATGCATTTTGTTAATGAAACTACTGCACATCACATCAGGTTTACGAAGTAGGACTGCATTGTATCATGCTTTTGTATATTCGTGGAAAATTGTCCTGTGGGAGCATGGGCGACATAGGCGTTGTGAGCTGAGGATTGGACAGAATCTTACCGTTAACTGTAAGGAGAGTTCGAATAGGGCCTGGAAGAGATTGCTAAGTTACTCAAACATGCATGGATGACATAGAAAACCTCTTCAGACATGTTTTTGATGAGAGAACGTTATAACATAGTAGAAAGCTCCAATACATGTCATGGCGGTGATGCATCTACAAGCAGCTCTTGTTGCAGCAGTTTTAAACTTATTCACAAGTAGAACTCTTACATCTAAAGTGCTACAGCGGCCATGCACCTGACTCTAACCCTTCAGAGATCAGACATCGTCCAGTACGCGCAAGAGTCAACAAACCTACCGGTCAGAAAGCCTGGAGACCAAGACGGAGATGTGAGAGGAGTCAGAAATGGGGTAAGCAAGCCGGCGTCTGGACCAGATTACCTGAAGTTCCCCACCACTTTCTTGCCAGCACTTGTTCCCTAGTTAATAAAATGAATGACATGAGATTGCACATCACCAGCAACCGCCTAAATAGCTTCATTATATTATAATTTGGACATTTTAAATCGCAATATTTATTTAAAAGGTTGCTTGTTTCTTTTCCAGGTAAAAAAAAACAACAAAAAAAAAACTGTAACCTCACTGTATGCTCTCAAACCCTATCCACAGCTGCAGATCATGCTTTTTTCAGAGCAGTAAGTACAGAGCAGTGGGTGTGTGCCAGTGGCGGTGAAAATGGGGGTAGATCAGAGCAATGTCTTGAATACAGGAGAATAAAAATCTCAAACATGCACAAAACACTCTAAGTACAACTTTGAAGTGACTTAAATATGAACTGCTGAACTAATACAAGTATTACATGTGTTTAAGAGTAGTTTTGTAAGAGTCTAAACCAGGGTTGTCAAAACTATGGCCCGGGGGCCAAATGCAGCCTTCAGGCCAATTTTTATTGGCCCTCAGGTCTTCTCTTGAACTAGCCCAAATGATCATAGGCAATACTTTTTCTTTTACAACGTATTTAATTAATTCTACCACTATAACCTCAATAGCATCACATTGCATTATGATACAGACCTAAAATTAAAGTTCCAAGCCTTATTAAAGTTGTGGCAGCTCTGTCAAAAATATGTAACCATGCACCATCTGAATGATCCACTGTAGTGATCACCTGTCTGTGGCCATCTGCTTCAAATTTGTTTCAAGATGTGGCCCCTGGTGAAAAAAATTTGGACACCCCTAGTCTAAGCCAAGATAACAAGATATTTAGTTGTTTGCAGAATTCTATATTACCAAAATAATTGCAGCTATGATATTGTTGATGTTTGTGCCAAATCAAATAGTGATATGGGTTCAAGTGTGATAATTGTGGAGCCCAATTATATTGTCTTATAGGAGGCTCCGAGCTTCAGCGCTGGACCATGTGTGCTACCATGTTTTGTTTTTTTTTTTCTTATGGGTGACGGGAAATGGGTAGAGCAGAAAGTTAAAAGCTGCTGTATTTCCTAAAACAAGTCTGTTATGGAGTGGTGACTAAAGGAACAAAGTAGTTGATGGGTCTTTTTATTTGTCCTCATTTAGAGATGCTACATCTCTGAAAGCACAGTGTACTCTTGGAGTTATTTACGTTGGATTCCTAACTTTGTTGTGTCTGTGCCTCCATTCTGCAGAGTGCAGCAGTAAACTCACTTGATCAATGAAAATGAGCCATAAATCTAAATGGAATGCAGCCACTGCCTTGTTTGTAAATGGATGTATTTTTGCAGGTCTCTAAAAGCAGCGTCAGGTGAATTATAGGCTCCAGCGTTGGGGCCGTGTGCTGTGCATACTGAGCAGCCTCTCCACTTGTACAGCTTATTTAAACCAGGTCTCCTCTGCAGCCAAGGCTCACTGCTCCATGCTCTCTTCATTAATGTGATAATATGCATTACTTCAGCTGCGGCGTACTAAGTGCCCTTAAGCTAATCTTCTGTTGGTTTGTATCATTCACAAGCATTAGCATTCACTGGCCATTCACAACCTGCATTAAAATCACCCCTAAATCTGAATAATATGTCACAAACACAAACTCCTAATAGAATAGTATCAACCCCCTGAAACCATACGACCATTTATCATTCTAGACGCTAGTTTAGCATTTCATAACAAGTCATAATCGTTTAAAATGTGAGAGCAGAGTTTGAAGAGGGACTTTAAAAGACTATAAACAGGTGCACATATATAACAGAACAGACAGTATAAGTATAATAAGCACAATAAAAGGCAACCCGTTTATTATTATGAGTAACTATTATTAATATTATGAGTTATGCATTTACATGATGGGTTTATTTATTTACATTTCTATTAATGTTTGGATTTTTTTCCCTGATTATACACCTCTTTTTTAAACCTAATTTTACAACCACAACAACAGCTGAAACATGGCTCCTGCATAAAAACTATAGGGTTAATACGAACATTTTAAGGTCAGAATGATGAGCCTGACAGCAGCAGTTACAAAGAAAGGGCCCACCATTTTTCAATAGAAAGTTAAATGAAGCCACAATGATGGAGCAGAATCGAATTTCCATGCTCACTTCCTATTTGGAATGCGAAGGCTAGCGGGCTAGATATGTCCATCTATATATACAGTCTGTGATTGAAAAAAAAAAAAAATCAGTATAGCAGAGAACCAGGGACTTTCTGAGAGTCATGTCCAACAGTCCCTGTGAGCCCCTGTGGAGCTGAGGAGTGCTGCAGGCAGAGGGACAGTCCACCTATGTGCATATCTGTCCTGGACTCTTGACAAAATCATCCACTGTCCTAAGATATATGGCTAAGATATCACATTATTACCTCCTTGGTAATTTGATAGATTTTTACATTGGATGCCCTTCCTATCACAAGGAAGCTGGGCTGGGCTATATGACAACAAACACTGAATCATGATCTGATCCTGTGAGAATCTGATATTTTGATATTTTGATATTTTCATTCATCCTCTGTTTAAGCAGCTCTATGCTCATATACACACACTCATTGGTTAGCCTCATTTTTGCTCTGAGTGACAGGTGTCCAAGTAAATCAATCATATAAAAACAATGAATAAAGACACTGCTCCTAAATTACTTTCTTAAAAACATGAAACACAGAGCTAGTTCATTTTAAAGTTTGCAATTGTCCAAAGGTAATCTTTATTTACCATACGCATTCTGAGGATCCTAATTATTAATCACGACACATTTGTAAGCATCTTTTCCAACTCTCAGCAAGATCAAAATTCCGCAGTAAACCTAAAACTACTATCATGCTAACAGTGCACTTCCTGATTTTCTGACAATAAAACACCTTAGAATTACATGCAGTGGTCTCATTTTAACCCCACAACTACATGGAAAAAATGTGTACAGTCACTTAACTAGGATTAATATTCTGTATTCAAGTAAAGCAATTTCTTTTCTTGCAGCCACCGCTGTGGCCTGAAGGACTCACAGCGGTGGCTGCAAGCAGTGGTCTTAAAGAAGACATACTGTGCTTGTGTCTGCTATATACTTATAATCTATGACACCCGTGGATCATTATGCTATAATTTGGACATTTTAAATCTCAATATTCACCTAAAATAAAATAAAATAAACAATTCTGCTGACTTACACGTTAGAAAAAGAGCAGTGGGTGTATACTAGTGGCGGTGAAATCGAGGGTAGATTGACAATAAACTGTCTTGAAAGTAAGTGGTTAAAGCTCAAACACACACAAAACTCCAAATTCAACTTTGAGAAGGTAAATAAGAGGGGAAACAACTATAACATGGTTAAAAGCTCTGAAAAGTTGATTTGGCAGAATAGGTCTGCTTTAAAGGCTCCTGAGGCCCACACACGCACAGTTCTTGAACGGTTGGTTGGGCGCAGAGACCAGGAGCAGAGGAGTCAGCAGAGACACAGACCGGGAGCAGAGGAGGGAGCAGAGGCACAGATTAGGATTAGCGCCGCTCAAAGGTGCAGACAGTACAGTGTAAATCCACAGACCCCCCTCAGCTCACTGCTCACCCGCAGCATTGGCCTCCGGAGGGTGTCCAATCGCCATTGTTCCAGCCAGTGTTCGACAGCGGGACTACACACACAGCAGATAAGCCTGTGAGGTGGAAAGGCTGTTTCACACCTAGTGTTTGCAGGGCTTTTCAAAGCCACGCTCCTAAACAGGATCTAGTGCAGTGCCAAACTGCCTGTGCGAGGGGCACACTGCAGCGGAGACACTGGTTTTAGTGTTTATACCCAGATCTGAGGGTGGGTGTGGGGATATGCAAATACAGTTCTGTAATCCCAAACAATAGCATTATACTCAGGATATGCTAAAGAACTCTACCTCAGTCTATAAATACATGAAATAGCAACCAGAGTATACTCAAGAGTATACACTATTGTATATATGTTAGCCGGAATAATAAAAACGATATATATAAATAAATAAATATAACAGTAAATATAACAGAGATTTTAAGGGTAGATTATGGAGGTCCGCCACTTGCTTGTCTCAATGGACATGTTACATTTTTGCATGGAATGTCCCACTCTATGGCATTAAACTTATGTAGCTTTCATTTATTCAATTACAGGTGTTATTTAGCTTGGAGAAGACATATTGTGCTTGTGTCTGCTATATGGTTACAATCTATGACACCTGTGGATCATTATGTTATAATACATGTATACATATACATTTTAAATTGCAATATCAATCTACGCCAAAATACTTAATAAAAGAAAGAAGTCCGCTGACTTCCGTGTTAGAAAACTGTGGTGCCCAGTGGGAGCCGATGTTGCCGTAAACGTAACAAACAACAAAGCACGGCATGCTGTTGGTCCCTGCGATGGATAGCTGCACATCACACTAGCAAGCGGCTGATTTTTTTTTTTTTCATTTATACCAAAATGTGACGATGCCGAATCCCACATGTATCACTGATTAAGAAAATAAGAAAGTACAGAGCAGTGGGTGTGTATCGGTGGCAGTGAGAACAGAGGTTGATTGCTAGTGGACACTGCCTTATATCTATCTGAAAGGAGTATGAGATGTACGGCAGATTGATGTCCCGAACTGCTCTTGCGACAGTGTTGGTACATTCTCTTATGGAATGGCTGTTTTATTTCTCCAATATAACGCTCACTGCAGTCTTTACTACACTGAATGTAGTAGACCACACTGCTTTGTTTATGGCTCAGGGTTTTGTCCTTTGGGTGAACCAGTTTCTGTCTTTAAGCATTTGTAGGTTTGAAATAGACAGGGATTTCATGTTGTCTGAAAATCCTCTGAAGCTTTTCAGACACACCAGCTGTGTAGGGAGTAGTTCCACCTTTTCTCCTAGTTTCTGATTCTCTGTTGTCCTGTTTTGAGCTCTCTTAGATCTATTAGGGAATAGTTACACCCTTTCTCCTAGGTTCTGATTCTCTGTTGTCCTGTTTTGTGTTTTTTTAGCTCTCTTAGATCTATTGAAGGCCCATTTTGGATATCCACAAGCACAGAGGGCTTTCCCTCTCTGCTTGTGGATATCAAAACCCCAAGCAACCGATTATGCAAAATGTGACTCAGGCAGAGTTCACACTTAGTGTAGTTCAGGAGACCTAGCTAACAAACAGAAACTGTAAACAAATATGTGTGTCAGTTTCAGGGTATTTAGGTCCTCCCTTCAGGTCCCACCCAAGAGATTGTAATTTTGCTGTCACTCTAAAGCTAACAACTAGCATACTAAAGTGCACTTCCTGAACATTGGACAATGCTTTGTAATTAGATGCACACAGCGGACATATTTTGAGATTAAGAGCTGTTTATACAATATAGTATATATTGTATAAACAATATATATATATATAATGTGTCTTGTTCCTGATTATCGGACAATAAAATGCGCTGCTAATAAAATATATCTGTACTGGGGCAAGACACATTTGCTCAAATAGATGGGAAAAAATCAATTCAATCAAAAAGGGCCTGTAAAAAAGTAAAACTAACATTGCATTCCTTATATGAAGATGAATATAAACCATCATGACTGAAGTGCATCAGTCGATTCATTCTTTTGGGTTACATACATGCCATATGTAAGCAGCACCACTGTCATTTGTCAGATTTCTATATACAGGACACCCTTCCAGTCACAACCACATTACAGTGACTTGGTGAATTGTACCCTGCTGTTTACGAGTGCTAGTGTCAACCCATCACTCAGTGCATATAAGGAACACAAACAGACTGATATCTTCTCCCCTTGTCTTAAACTTTTAAGATGGCACAGTTGCATTTACCACATGAATCAGACAGGAGCCATACCCAGAGACAACCCGCGTCCACTGCGCCACCGCCGTCTCCTAGCAACCGGCGCTTCAGCCTCTAACGGAGCGCGTGAGGGTGCGTTGGCAAAGGGTGGGCGTGAGGGCAATTATCCGTGGAGCCGCGGTGCAGTGGAGAGGCTGAGAGAAGAATAGAAGCCGTGCGGAGATATCCTCTCTCAAGTCGCAAAGTCAAGCACATTCAACACAGGAAATTGGACGCTAATTGCGGGTACATGTGGTGTGGATCTGGTGTGGGCGTGCGGCGGCTAAACCAGTAATAACCAACATGAAGGAGAAGCCTTGGCACCGGGCACGTGGAAAACTGGCCCCGAAGTTGCCATCTGTTTTGTGCAACACTTTCCACATAAATGAAGATAATAGTCCAAACAACACGGACGCGGCGCAGACAAAAGAAGAGTCTCGAGTGGGTCTGGTGAGACTAAATATACGAGTGAGTGAAGCCAAAGCCCAGCCTGTGAATCGCAGCATATGTGCCACTGTTTCAGCAAGCAAAACTGACATACAACAGAGGAAACGCAGAGGAAATGCTGAGGAAACACAGTGGAAACAGAGAGAAACATACAGGAAGCACAGATGAAGTACAGGAAATACACAGGAAATACAGAGGAAACACGCAGTAAACACACAGAGGAAATGCACAGGAAACGCTGGGTAAATAGAGAGAAAATACAAGGGAACCAGAGAGGAAGCATACAGGAAACACAGAGGAAACACAGGAAACAAACAGGAAACACAGAGGAAACACAGGAAACAAACAGGAAACACACAAGAAACACACAGGAAACACAGGAAACTGCTGGCTATATGAGGTTCAACAGTAACACTCGTTAAGAGGCACGGGAAGCGGCCAGTAAGGCTTTCAGACACTTTACTCAGAGTTGGGTAGAGTACCCTCATATTGACTTAATAAGAGTACACAAACGTTAAAGTCTTTTAATATTGTCCACATTGCTTGTCAAATCCATAATGATATCTCTCTGTATTTTGTTTTACAGCGGGGCACAGTGGCTCATAGTGCTCTCAGACCTGTGCTTCTCACTGGGTAAAATCACTCTCTAACCTACCCCTCTTCTATTCCAAGCCTGCACTTTAAGCCCACTGCCCCATTCATCTCTGCTCCATCCAGACAGGCCCCATGCTGCATTCTGATTCCACCTCCATCACTCACTCTAAAGCTCCTAATGCTCACTTACACACCACAACTCCACTCCAAGGCCCAGGTCCACTCTACGCCCAGTTCCGCTGGACTCAAAAGCCCGCTGCGTTCCCAGTCTCACTGCACTCCCAGACCATCTCAGCTCCCAGGCCCGCTGCAATCCCAGATCCACTGCACTCCCAGGTAAGCTCCAATCCTAGGGCTGTTCCACTCCCAGACCAGCTCCGCTCCCACATCCGCTGCAGTCCCAGGTCCACCGCATTCCGTTCCCTAGTCCGCTGCACTCCCAGGCCCGCTCCCCAACCAAGCTCCTCACACTTCTAGTTTCCCTCCACTCCCAAGTTTGCTGCACTCCCAGGCCCACACCAGAGAGCATGTGCCTCAATGGTGGAAAAAATTTCTCTTGAATACATCACCCCCAGTGTCTGTGTACACTGGTTTGTGAATGGGTGAACGGGTGCAAAACAGCTAACCATGTTAAAAGTGGAAGAAGAAAATGCTAAAAAACATGCTTAAATTCTTTAAAATTACCAATAAGGACAAATAAAAAATATGTTGTTGTTTTTTTTTTTTTTGTTTTGTTTTTTTTTAAAGCAGCAGTAATAAAATATAAACTCTTTACTTGTGAAACCTGAGTCCCGCAAGTCTTCTGAGTCTACTGACCTGGTGCGTTCCACAGCAGCTTTTGTGTGTCTGTTCCATGTCCTAAAGTGGAGACTATGGGGTCCAGTCAGTGCGTATAGAGATCCTGAGGTGCAATGTGTATTTCTGTTATCACTTTGATGGCAAAGACGCACGCACAGAAATTGCACAGGGAATTTTTTGGTTCATACTCGCAGTTTAGCACCTAGATTGATAACTGAGGTCCCAAATCTATAATACACATAAACAAAAAATATATATTTCTAAATCTGATTAGGATGGTTCTAATTCACTGCCTTGTGGCTAATGGCCTGCCTCGTGACTGTGTCTGTCCTGTAGACACGTGAGAGCAAAAGTCCTGGTGTGCATCAGGTGATGTCGTCATGGTGATAAGCTCCTGTGTACTTAGCTCTCTCCTAATATGAACCACTTTGTGTGAGAATGCCATGTTCATTATGGGGTGGAAGTATTTGTGCTTCCTGGAACACTCTGAGCCTCAGGTAACCCAGCGAAACAGATGTTGCATGTACCAACTTTTAATTTGGAATGTGCTATGTGCTTTTCCAAGATGAACTTTTTGGTGGTAAACCCTTAAGCGAGCAGCAGGCAGACGGCTGCTGGCCTGGTCCTCAGGGACCTGCTGGAGGAAATATCATACTGCCACTTTGCAATTTAAAAACAACTCTATGCCACCCTGCCTATTTGTTATCATATCGTGCAGAATGACAGCAATGGAGGGAATAAACACTAATAAATGATTGTTGTTTGATTCAAATTGATGACACAGTGGCTGAGTGAGCATTGCTGCCTCACAGTGAGAAGGACCTGTGTTTGATACCCAGACAATGTGGGGCTTTGGTATGTGTCTGTGTTGGTTTGCGCTACGATAATAACATTTCAAACATGATTTGCATGTCATTTTCAACATTAAACCGTAGTACTTTCTTTTATATTAGCATGTGGCCTTATATCTGTGTGATCCCTCACAAGTGGTCGATGGGTGTATACTAGTCTACATGGTCAAATACTTGTTCTCATAAAGCTCAAGATCATTCTAAAGCTATTCAGAAAATGTACTGTACATTTCTGTCATGTGAATGTGAATATTTTAGTATCAACACCTGCTCGAATGAGTATCTAGTTTCAATACTAGTTTTTGTATCGATTAATATCTTTTGACAAGCCTAGGTTGCTCCGGGGCACTCAAGTTTCCCTCATCAACCTCAAACATACAAAATAGACAAATCCACCAGCTAGCTACGCTTGACCATAAACCATGACCACTGAAGATTTGATATTGAAGGATGGGTCTTATCTATCATACCAAAACTCTGCTATCTTCACTTCTTTGTAACTACTTTTCAGACTTTTTAGACTTTACTTCTCAGACTACTCCACCCCGGTACCCACATGCAAGCTAAAGTGAACCATACGGTAATCCCCGGGTTCACAGTTTCATTTGTGTGGAGCAAGTGAAAGCTTGTGAGTGCTGTGGAGGCTTGTGGAGGCTTGTGGAGGCTGTGGAGGCTTGAGCTGAGACTGGAGCAGAGGCCTGGGCGCAGCAGACATGAGCCCCTCAGAGACTGCAGTCTGCCCTATGCTCCTCTGACACTTCTCTATCAGGCAATAACCGTACAATCCTAATGACATCTGGAGATGACTCACTTCCACACACACGTTGGATTTCCGTGCTTCTTGAGGACAATGACATACATTCATTTCCTGGAGACTGATCCTAACCTTTTGACCTACACCCTGAACTGATGATTCTCTAATTTTGAATTAAGTTGGTGGGATAATACAGGCTATAAATATAAACTGTAGTTTTACACCAATCAAGAAGCAATTTGTGAAGAAAAGTTAAAAAATTCTATAGGCCAATAATATTTAATACAGATGGAGGCAGCTAAAATGAATATTGTTAAAATGCAGATTTCTGTTGTAATACAATGAGTTCTTGGGTCTAGTCTCTGATAGAAATGATCAGGTTCAACATTTGTGAATTATGACATCATCACATTCTGGAATCTAAAAACTACCAATATGTTGAAAATTACAGGAAGATTAAAGTTCTAAAAGACGACATCTTACTTGGGAGAATTCTATCCAAAAGTTAGGCAAGAAACAATTTTTTTTCTGATACTTTAAACATTATTTCAAGAAAATAAAAGTATTTTCTTATATTTTTATTTGTCAAATAATAATTCCTGTGCACATTAGAGGAGTTTTGCCCCAGTGTACTACATGGTTGCTAGGTAACAGTTATGGATTTCCCTAGTGTGATGTCATGATTTCCAACCAGGAAGTACAATCTGAATAATAAAAAAATTGCCAAACTGGATTTTACAAATAGGTGTAACATTTTTTGTAAAATCTTAAATATAATGATCCTATAAAATAAGTCCAAAGTCAAGTTGTTGAGCTAATAATAAAAGATTTAGGGACCTGGTTTTGTCCCTTTAAGGAAGGCAGAGCCCCATGATGTGAGTGTGTGTAAATACACCTTCATGTATTACATGAAAGTCGAGACAAACTTACCTCATCATTTGACTTCATCTTACACATGGACATTGTGGAGACTGTTTGTGCATAAAGAGGGTTTTGTATGGTCAATTTTCACATTTAGATTGGTCTTTTGTGGTGCTGCTGGGCACTCAACGTGCTTTACAACAAAGAAGCACTTTCACTGAAAACTGCACTTACACGTGTTGGGTTTCAAAGCCTTTTGGGGACATTACATTGACGTTCATTTCCTGGAGACTGATGAGACTGATCCTCATTTTACAATCCCATAAGGAAGACAGATCCCCATGAGGTAAGTGTGATCTTACTCCCCACAATGTGATAACACACTCCCCAAAAGTGGGCACAGACACTGTGCTGAGATGGGTGTCTTGCAGCAACACAATGACAGCATGCATTGGTGGGAGCAGATCAGTGAACAGTTCTATTAAATTGTATTTAATTATTCTTATTTACAAATATGACTTAGCTATTATGTGACATGTTTTTTGTAACAAATTTCTCATTAACATAAACTGTAAAAATTAAAAAAAAAAAACTACAAATAATTGCCAATTGATTTTCTCCTTGTGCTTATGTGGTAGTTGTTGCTTTCGGAGCACAGTGCCAGCAGCCTGCCCCCCCCCTCCACATACACACACACACACAGACACACACACACACAGACACACACACAGAGCCACACAGACAGACACAAGAATGTAAAGGTCATTCAGGTTTTGCGGGCTCTGCTCTCCCGCACATGTCATCTCATATCTGCTCAGAGAGGACCTAAGAAAAACACCCTCAGCCCCCACACCCACACCCACGGCACCCACAGCACCCACAGCACCCACAGCACCCACAGCCTCCACAGCACCCACAGCACCCATAGCACGTACAGCACTTACAACACTCACAGCACCCACAAGCACCTACAGCAACCACAGCCTCCACAGCACCTACAGCACCCACAGCCTCCACCACACCCACAGCCTCCCCACCCCCCCCACACCCCCCACCCCACCCACACCCCCCACAGCACCCACAGCCTCCACAGCACCTACAGCACACACAGCACCTACAGCACCTACAGTATATCGTCATCAGAGGTGGCTCTTAGCTTGCCCTGGTTTTGTAGTGTAAGTTTTCTTTCCTATGTATTTGAGAAAAATGTGTCTCGAGCAGTTCTTGAGGTCAAAATAAGTCTGCTGTGTACTGCCTGCATCTCATTATGAAGTGCGCGTTAGCATGCTAGTTGTTGCCAGCTTTACCGTGACAGCAAAACTCCACTCTGGTCTAAAGTGCTTATAAACTCATTGGGGTGAATAATTAGGATGCTCAGACCATACAAGGTAAGGGAGGAATAACTGCAAACCATTGAACTAGTTGAACTAGTTCTGTTTTTAACTTTTTTAAGACAGTAAAAATCAGGTCCTGATTTAGTCTCTAAACGTGTGCCACCACAGTATGCTATCAATCTATTAAACAAATTTTTAACACATTTTAAACCTATGTTTGTGCTGATACAAAAGACTACTTTGTGCCAGTTTTTGTTTCATCTGGATAGGCTCAGTAATTACAGAGATATGAACCATAAACCAGGTCAACAAATCTGCAATCTGAAGCTCTGTTACTCACGTAAGACTTTAATCTGAGCTTTGTTTTAACTCAGTCTGACCAAAAAGAACTGGTGTCAGCTGATTGATGTTAAACAAGTCTCTCTCAAATAACAAAAATCAGGCATTTATTAATCACAGGGTCCTGAAAATGAGTTGTTTAAATTTATTGTGTATTCCCCCCACAGTGTGATGTCACTGAAAAGTTTCAATGAACAGGAAGCTGAAACCCATACATCTGTGAAATTTTATTAGGTACAATATGTAACTTTCTGGAGGTGGCGAGTCACCTGCATGATTCCACTGAAACAGAAAGTTTAAGCCATACTTTGGAACATTCTCCATTGAGATAGACATGTTTTATGCCATACTGTGGAGGATTATTGACCTTATTCTGCCCCTCCCACTTTTGTCGTAAATGCTCCTGGTATAAAGTAGGTCGTTTTGTGTAATGTGTTCAGTGTTCAATGTTCATATGCACCAACAAGTCAACACTGCACTCTGGGAAACGTAAATCTGCAGCCCCATACAAAATAATACAACCCCAAAGACGATGGCGGCCCCCCTGGCAATTTCTGGAATGAGACCCTCCTTCACGTCAAGCCAGCGTCAGGTTTGCGGAGAGCCAAGCTCGCTCACAGTAAGGACGTATGTTTTTCAATGTAACAAAACAAGAAAAGAAAAAAAATCATTCAATCAATCATTGGTCTATTTTTGGTATAAAGTAACGGACTGTGGCTTTAAATGTGTAGTGTTTTTGCCAATATAAACATGATGAACATGATGCTGTTATCGTTATAAATACTATTCTCCTTGACAATTAATTAACTAGATTCAGGAAATAAAATCATAAAAGTCAATTAGCAAACAAGTGATTACAAGTACTGTGTTGAATAATTAGTGTTCTTCCTCCTTACACATGTTTAAAAATAGCAGTACAATGACAGTCTAAGCGACCTCGTGGTAAACATGCTTCCTCTGCAGCATCTGTGTCTGCGCCTGTCCCAGCCTCA
>KN469013.1:39343-56171 GCA_000787095.1 Periophthalmodon schlosseri | reverse complement strand
GAATTCATTTCATTAAATCGTAGTACTTTTAATATTAAATTAAATCTGTGTAATCCGTCAGTCGTACAGGTAGGTTCCATAGTGGTCCATGGGCGTATCAAGATCATTCTAAAGTTATTCAGGAAAGGTTCATTTCTGTCCTGCGAATGTGACTTTTTTAGCATCGATACGTGCTCTAGTTGAGTATTTAGTCTCGATGCTAGTTTTCGATACTTTTGACCAACCCTACTACACAGCCCTTCTAGGTGATGAAATGCCTGTTTATGTGTCCATTTTCTTTATGCTCTTGGTTTTGCATATTTTGATTAAACCCGGGTCCCCATTGTGAGCTGGACAAAGACGAATACCTGCTTGGTGCCAGTCAGCAGCAGAGTGACGCGCAAGTGAATTTGGCAGGACATTTTGGCTACGGCGCTGCGCCAAGGAACAGATGGTTTAAAACAGCGTACCTTTTTATATTGTTGAATCTTATAGGAAGGCATGAATCAAACACAAACACCTTGCTTTAAAGTGACAGGTTTTCAGGTTTTTATAATTATTTGTTTATTTTTTGGGGTGGGATAGAACCCGTGGTAAACATCTATCATAGTTTTACACCAGTCTAGTGGCAGTTTGGGAAGATTTAGTTGAATAAAATAGTTGAAAATTACAGGAAGTAGTCTAGTCTATGTCATCAATGCACAAAATTCAGGCCAAAAAATCAGGGACAATTTACGCAGAATGCACACATTTTTCTGACAATTTAAACATTCATTTATCAAAGGTTTTGTCATGTAATTTTAGTTGTCAATATCTTCCCATGCCTACTGCGTATGCCATATTTGCTGTCCATGTCCAAGCAGTACGTAAAATTATTAATTTCACCAAAATTGTCATCTAGGGAAAACTATAAGCAAAACTGTTAGTAAAATCTATACATTTGGATGAAATATGCAGTGTAACCTGTCAGATGCAGTTTAAAGCCATTGCCATGTTATTCCACGAGCAAAAGTCAAACGTAGGACGAATAGAAATAGCGTTTTATTGAAGGTCTATGGGTGGTGTAACTGGGCACATGGGAACAGCAGCGTTTATGCAGCTCTGACCTCTTCGGAGAGCGGAGGGCACTGTATTGACTGGCAAAGTGAAAACTCAAGCAAAATTAGCCTAATTGCTTTCACACACAAAAACAGAAATGGTCAGAGTGAAGGGTTTTTGTCATCTAGTGTCTGTGAAGGAGAAAAGAGAAGCAAGGACAAGGCCCAACATGACACAGAAGGATAGCTGTTTAAAGATACAGACCAAAATAGTGGCAATGACTATTTCAGTATAATCAAGAATTCTCCATATTTGGATTTGAAGGATAAAGGGGCAGGTTCAGTTCTGTCCTGACTAGGGTTTTCAAAAGTATCAAAAATCAGATACTATGGACCCTACCTGGACGACTGAGGGATTACACAGATATAAAGCCACATGGTAATATAAAAGAAAGTACTACCATTTAATGTTGAACATCACATGATATTGTTAAAAAAAAAAAAAAAAAAAAAAAAAAAAAAGAGTGTTTTAACTATTGTGGTATCGGAATCGGTATCGAGTCTATTCCTTACTATTGAAATCAAGTTTGAAATTTTAATATCATAACACTAGTCCTAACAGTCAAAATGCTCTGAAGTTTAAAATTCAGGCTTAAGAGTCAGGCTAAAGTTTTATGGCAGAATTTGCTGAAAAATACTTTTACAAGACTTTTAGACATAAAACAAAAACTGACACAAAGCTCAAAGCCTCCAGCACAAATAATATCAATCTGCAAACGGATGCCATCAAAAACGAAAGTGAAACTTATAAAACATGTTAACATGTTGTTGTTTTGGCAAACTTAGCATTTTCAAAACAATAAAAGGTAACATGGTGATCTAAATATGTTATGTGTAAGCAGTCAATTAGTATTTTCCTTACTAAGTCTTAAATTAGTCTTGATTTAATACTGGTTTTCTCTATGTTAAGCTTTTATTTTTGACAGTCTGACTTGTAAAATAAATGCAAATTAATACTGAAATTGTGTATATTAAAAAGATATAATAAATCAATCAATTCAATCAATCAATATTGCAGTACTTAATAGCCATATAGTGCATATCACAATCTTTATCAAAACTGTGCAGTCCTATTCCCAACGCTCAACAGACATGAAATTCAATGCAAACTCAAAGTATCGAAAACCCCTATGGAACCTACCTGGACGACTGAGGGATTACACAGATATAAGTAATATAAAAGTAATATAAAAGAAAGTAAGAAAGTAGAAAAAGACTGTTTTGAATTATCATTGTGGTATTGGAATTGGTATCGAGTATCAAGTATTCTTTCTTAGTATCGAATTCCAGTTTGCATTTGGTGTTGTCACGATACTAAAATTTCAAACATCAAAATTTACTGTAAACATAGCGCTTCCTGGTGCAATAGACTTCCTGGTACAATCCTATTCAGACATGCTCTGCTAGTTAACTGAATGAAAACTCAATTTGGGTTAGACTTGCTTTCACAATCAGCCCGTCTATCTCCATGTCACCTAATCTGATTCGATAAAAGAAACGTGAAGAGGCAAGAGCAGCATTCTCAGATGCCAACGGGCCTGTATGCGTCAGCTCTCTGGATTCTCTGGGAAAATATACTAGAGCTAGTGGAACAAAGTGGCTCTGAAGTTTGGTGGGAGCAGAGAAACAGAGAGGGTCTACTGTTGTGGAAGCCTTGTCATACTGTAGACAGTGTTGTAACATGAGAAGCTGTTTGTTATAAGTACACTTTAATGGGGATTATGTTCAGATTAAGGATGTGGATGTGTTGTGAATGTACACAATGTATGAATGTAAAAACATTTTTAGAATATGTAAATACAGGTTGCCGGTTCAATAGTTTCTCTTTTTTTCTTTCGTTTTTATGTCCTTCCAGTAGGTATCTTGGCATTGGTATGAAAACACAGGGTTGTCAAAAAATAAATACATGAAAAAACTAAGAAAATTAAAAATAAAAAGGGAAATATTGTATTACACTTCAACTCACTCTTTTTCAAATATAGAAAAAGTGTTTGATTTGGGTATTTTGCCTTGGTTTCATGTTTAGCTCATTAAAAATAAATTATAACCAACTTTAAAAAAAATTATCATTGGGGTATCAAAATATTTCTTTCTTTAGTATTAAAATCAAGTTTGAAATGTCAGTATCGTGACAGCACTATATGAATGAGTCTCACTTTCAGCCTTCTGACACTCTCATACTGTTGGCCCAGTCACACAAAGAGATGACGATAAAAGGGAAACAAGAAAAAAAGATTGAACTAGATATAGACGTTCTTATTTTAGGACAGCAAACAGTGTCTGAAAAGCTATCCATTTATCAACTATTTGTGGCTTATGTGTCAAGATAAGCCACCTCATGACACACGGTTTGGCTTTTAGCTTGGTCCTGGGGTAAAACCTCTGCATCCTCTCAGTAAAGGCAGCAGCAGCAGCCAGACAAAGCGGCTGCCAGCAGGCTTCTACTGCAGAGCCTCAGCTGCCCTGCTCCTGGAAAGCACAGGGAGCCAAGGAGAGGGGGAACACAGAGCTCACAGTGTGCCAGAGACATCCACAGCCAGCAGCATATTTCCACCCCTCCAGTCTCTGTACGGCGGCCCGCTGGAGGAGGGAGCACCCGGAGGAGACACAGAAAGGAGCCTTTGTTAGCCAGCATTATGTCGAGTTGCTGCCTCGAGACCAGAGCATCCCCGTGTACCGCCGCCGCGAGGAGTAGGGCACGGGCAGGAGGCGACACATGGGCAAGAAAAGAAGAGCCAAGGATCACATGACGAAGATCAGACGAGTGAATAATCAAAGTGACACAGAAACCAAGAGAGCCACTGTTGTCCGAAAGAGGGGGACAGTGAAGACACAACTACTCCTGTTCTCTACAAGTCAAACAGCACACTAAAAGCCCCCAAAAGCTGCTGCATGAATTATAAAAAATGGCACTGTACGACGTTGACACGCAACAGCAAAAAGCCTGAACTACTTCAGGTATCACAATAACACATTTTGTTTTGGCATTCAGATTGTGAGAAAAAAAAAAATGCAATTTTACAACATATTTATAAACTCAACAAACTAGTAAACACACACACTTTATTAAAACTTAAAATCCCTTGAGGCTACTAAGAACAAAGAAAGACTTTCATTGGTAATAGCAGCACATTAGTAACAGTCATTTGCATGTAATCGCAAAGGTTCACGGCTTCATTTCCTTAATACCATGCTAGCTGAACAACAGTTATATCGACCTCTCAAATATCCAAAACGCTCGCAATATGGCTAAATTAGACAGCTGTAATACCAAGATTATAACTGCAACTCATATTTTAAACTTGACCTTTTAGTGACAAATTTGTTAAAATGTCAAATCATAATAATATCGGGATGCTAAAGCAATATGTTGAGACTACTTTTTACGTGTATTTCAAGAAAAAATGAAAACGTCTGGCTGGTGTGGTTTACAGTGCCCTTTGACATCACCATATGGAACTAAGCAGTATGTAAACAACATGGGGAACGTAACTCGGTTTGACAACATCTGCCGACAAGAATACACTTGATCCTGGGAAATCTATCTTCTTAACCCTTCGATTTTCTCCAATTCACGCGTGACATTTGTTTAAACTCGCGATAAGCTCCTTGACTTGCGCTGTGCCATGTCCTTTTGTGTCGCCTTTACCAGCCAGTCACCGTTGCTTGAGATGACTGCCAAATGCCAGCTTGGCCAACGTGATACCATTCCACTGGAACTTCACTGGAAAAGACAATAAGGAAGTAGACAGGCAAACATGGCAGATCAAACTTCATGTACGAACGCCTTAATGCTTTTAAAATCTAACTTTACATGCCATCCACAGCAGAATCTAAAACGGCACAGTCACACGCATCGACACGTGCAACTGTACCAAGAGCTATTTAAACAAAGAGTGTGGTGGGTTGTCTCTTGCCTACACACATGCAAACAAAGACCAAACCAGACCAACAAAGGCTATCCAACTACTTACCTTCACGAAAAAGTCAAGATTACACGTTCGCACCACGTCCACAACGCGAAAACGTTCACATTAACGAACAGATCTTACGTTAAAATGCTGAAATAACGACCAAAACACAAACATTACACATTGGATAAGTGATCCTTCTAAACATATTGCCACATAAGGTCAAAAACTTCAAATATATTCTTCGTATAAACGGGTCTGACTTGTAACTATACGTGCAATAAAGAAGGCAATACCTGTACGAAACATTATACGACGTTTATTACAAAGGAAGACAATACTCAAAGCTTCGCTACGATATCTAACAAATCCACGGTTGATTCTGAATTATTTACAACTTACAGCTAATGGTAACCTGTTAGCAAATACTGTACACCACTGACACGTGTTTCAGTGCTTAAATGTGTGAAGAAAAGCGTTTGGTTAGATAGAAAAGACGTTTACGGTAGTGGCCATTGCTTTGCTGTTGTGGTGGTGCTTAGCTTGCGGAAAAAAGCACTCACCGACGGGAAGGTTAACAGCAACGAGCCCTCCTCTTGCCCGGTTCACTTTCGAGACATTAATGTTGTTGTAAAAGTCCCACAAGAGCGAAATGTCGGAGGGTAATCGGCGCGTTTTGTCGTGTTTTTGTCCGAGGGTGAGATCCGTGGTGCCAGTCCGTCCTCTCAGTTTGACGGTGTTCTTGCTGTGAGCGGAGCGTACACTCTAGCGCTCACCAGCGGCTGCCTGTGTGTGCGTGTGCGCATGTGCAAGTGTGAGCTCCTGCGCTGCGTCGTCTCCATGGTGACTACGTAAAGGGGCGGGTACTAAATAGCCAGGCCTATTTAAAGTGAAAGTAAAAAGGTATCAGACCAGAACAAATGATAAATGTACCCAAAACATATTTGCATTAGGCAAGCAGAGGTACAGTAGACAGTAAGTAACGGAAGTAACGTTACTTCAGAATAATAATACTGAAGTAGAAGTACAAAGAAATGGTCCAAGAAATGACTCAAGTAAGAGTGAAATAGTATTTGGGGAAAGTATTGCTCAAATAAGAGTAATTTAAAGAGTAACTGTCTGGGCGTAACATCTGAGGTATAATTTTAAGTTAATGTAATCTGAAGGACAAAATATTATCGAAATAATCTGCAAATTTCAAAGGAGAGACCACAAAAATGAGAAAAACTAAATCATATCAGCAGTGCAAGAAACACAAATGTTTAAATCATTTCATATTGTCAAAATAAAGCTTTTGTCACTTGTAGACTTACTCACAGTGGGAAGAGGAACCAAAACCTTTTCTCAAGTAAGAGTACTTTTACTTAATTTACTTTACTTACTTTCAATAAAAATCAAGGAGAAGTAAACGTATTGTAAAAGTACTGAGAAAAGTCAAATTTCTTTAAAAAGTTACTCAAATAAATGAGAAAATGCAACTGAGAAAATACCCACCTCTGCCAAAAATATTTGCATTAGGCTGTCTTAAGTGTATTCCCAGGTGTGTTTTCAGTAATAGATATACAAATGAATCCATGCCATACATTGTCATGGCTATTAAGAGATTGCAGGGCCTTTTCAGCAACAATATGTCTCTATAGGCCTAATATCATTGTTCATAACAAAAATAACATTGCCTTGAGGCTTGTCAACAACAGTTCACACCCACCACAAGTTCTGGGACATCCTGTCGAATTTCTGGGGCATCCTGTAGACTTGCCTCTTTGAAATGTTCATCAACTATGAAAACAAAACAAAACAAAACAAAAAACAAAACAAAAACAATTATCTCAACAATATATACAAATAGAACAGTGCATTTTTGGTTAGGTCTACCACAGCCTGATAGATTATTGCGTGGGTGACATTTGGACTTTCACCTGACATAAAGAATGAGACTGACTGAGGTTTGTGCTCCTACAGTTACTAAACCACAACTGTGAAACTTTGAGAAAACTGCACAATTGCAAATCTGCATCAATTTAATTAGGTCATGAAATGCATGCAGGTCCCTGCAGTATAGAGTAGACAATATCAGACTCATATTTGCTTACCAATATATAATCTGCATTTAACATTAATGTATGCATCATTTTATAGCAAGATGGGGTTTATCCTCTTAGATGATTTACAAAGGACACATTCATGACCTAAAACAGTGCTTTGCTATAAGCCTACAAACCTATTGTCTTTACTGATATGACAATAGTAATAACCTATAGTAGATGTAGTAGAGTTGTACAGATCATGTTGTGACTGCTCAATTCTAGTTCATTAATGATATGTGTACATCATGTTTCTCTCATAAAAAAGTCCATCAAATCAATGACTTGGTTGATTCATTTTAATTGATTATAAGCTGGATAGTCAAAAAAATTAACATTTTAATTCTGTCTAAATACTATTGTTTGATTCTCTAATTGTTAATGAGGGCTCTTTAATTTTTGGTCCCCTGTGGCCTCATCTGATAACACTAAACTCTTAATTATTAATCTGGCAGATAAGCCTTGAAGAAGGCCTAATTGATTAATTCATCAATGAATTAATAGGTGTAATTTATTCTTACTCATAGAATAACTATTTTAGGATATACTCATAGCAAAAGACTTTTGTATTTTTCAATTTTTTTGTATTTTGTATTCCTTTTTTTTCTGTTCAGTCAATCATAAACTATTGAGCCTGCAGAGTGTTTAAAATATAGACAGATTTGCAGAATAATTATGACAACTACGTAATCTGTAGTATATAAACTGTAGTAATACGTTTTAAAGCCATCGTATGAAAAATTAGATAAAAGCATTTTCACAAAGTCTCAGTTTCAATCATAGGCTGTATAAATACTTGATCAATAGTGACACCTAGTGGCACACTATCGCCCCTGCAATAGACTACTGCTAAGTTTCACTCCACTTGTCAGCTTTTCCTTTTATTAACTTTTTGGTCAGTAAAATCTATGTCTGTGTTTCGTGTTTATATTTATTCAACTCTAGAACGTTTTATCAAATAAAGTAGGCCTCCACATGAAGTCCACACACGCCCCATGAGCCCACAGCTCTCCAGTAGAGAGCGCACAACTCATTACAAAGAGTTTAAGATCCGAGAAGAAGTGACACAACGAACCATTTGATAACGCATAAAAAATAATCTGGGTAATATTTAACGTTTCCTGCAGCAGTTACACTGATTATATCCTCATGATGAGCGCGCTGCCGTGAACACTTTTTCTTCTTTCTTCTGGATCGTCTGTTATTGCGTCAAGGCTCCAATGCTTTGAATTCACGTAATTTCACTTATAAAAGCAAGTATCTAATTTATAGTTATGTTAACAACTCTGCCTAACATGGCCGTTGCATTCATGTTTGCTTGATAACTTTTTATTCCACTTTTGCAGAGCTTCACCTTGTTTGCCCTTTCACCCCTTGCCCTGTGGCGTCCCCAAAACGACCCTGCGCTCCACCAGAAAAGAGCTTTGTAGGCACCAGGAGAAAAATACAGGCAAGTAATCATTACACCATGCAGACATTACAACTGAGCGTTTAGTTTTAACAACAAAACTAGGCCTAATATGTTTTATATGTGTCCAGTGTATGCGCTAAACGTTTGCTGTCAAGTATTTTGGGAGGATCTATTAAGACTGGAATGGAAGTAAATGTAGACATAAATTAATGGAATGGACTGAAACCTGTTAAAATTATTATTATGATAGTGTATTATTAGGTTGTGTTCAAATCAATATTATTAGGACAAGTTTGTGGAACCAAACATTTGCAACTTTTGGTTTGAATATTTTTTTCCAAAACCTTTCTGCTCCCATAGAATTATAGTGTACAGTAAATGAATAAGTAACTTGTGTGAAAGAGTCCCTTTCACAGAGATCAGCTCACAAGGTGCTTCACAGATTAAAAGTATGCAGATTAATAAATGTATTTTACAACATTTCTGCATTTTATCCAATATAAGGCAATGAGGATAGTTTTGATAATAGGTCAATTTATAGTTCAAATCTGGAATTTAAAATTTAAGCCATGTGGTTTTATATCTGTGTAATCCCTCAGTCGTCCAGTAGGTTCCATAGTGGTCCATGGGCGTGTACTAGTCTATGTGTCTTATACTTGTTCTGATACAGCTCAACATCATTCTAAAGATATTCAGGAAAGGTACCTGCTCAAATGAGTATCTAGTTTCGATACAAGTTTTAGTATTGATTAGTATCTGATTTTCTATACTTTTCACAACCCTAATACAAATAATACTTAATAATACTATTGAAATTGACGTGGATTCTTATCTTAAGGCACAATTCTTTTCATTGCAGATCAAGACAAAAATAATCTTAACATTTGAGACTCTAAACTCCGGGCCTAATGGCGTACTCCCAGGTGCGCTTGAGAATCCTCCCCTCCGTCCGCTGCCTTTTTGACAAACCGGTGCAGGTCAAAGTTGAGGGCCTTTCTCCACACAAACCTCTCATACTCCGCTCCAAAGTGGTGGATGACAAGGGCATCGTTTTCAAAGCCACGGCCCAGTACAGAGCAGATGAACTGGGGTGCGTGGACGTGTCCCGGGCGGCCTCTCTGGGTGGCAGTTACACCGGAGTGGAGCCTATGGGACTGTTTTGGTCCATGTTACCAGAGACGCCTCACAATAAACTGCTGAAGAAGACTGCACTGAGTCCGTTGCAGGTGGAGATTTCGGCTCTGGATGGGGCGAATGGTGGAGAAGTGCTGGCATCTGAGATCAACTACAGGGAGTTTATGGTGGAGGGGATGAAGAGGATCCCACTGAAGGAGGGCAGGTTGAGAGGAGTGTTGTTTGTGCCACCAGGTAGGTATTCTGTTTCTGCTTACCATCTACAAAAATGTGGTACAAAAAGTTTCAGAGGTTGTTAATGATACATTTTACTATCCAGATAAGCCGTGGCAATATATTCATACGCTAAGCTGTAATATTTTTATGACAAGTTTGTGAACTCAGTCACTGCTGGAGTGATTAGTAGGGATCTCACCAACTCCTGTCTATGGAAACATCACACATTAAGTCACTTGCTGCTAATAATGTGTGTTATATTCAGTTTCACTTGCTACAAGAACTATTATAATATTTTAATATTAACTAACTCAATAACTGATATCACTAGAAACAAAATATATTGCAACTACGCAAAGATCTTTGACAAGAAGTTACTGTTTTGGTTTTTTGTTTAAGTAAAATGTAAAAAGCCCAATTTTGGGCAAGATTGTCCTTTTTAAAGGTGTATTTTGCAACTTGCTTTTGATTGCTTCGCCTAGAATGTTCCACAGTACTACTTAAAACTCATCTATTACTGTGAACGGGCTCACATCTTCACAGATCCTACCTGTAACTTGGCCTGGTGGTGTCACCTGCTTGACATGGACATGCGTGTGGACCATGTTCTCCGCCTCTATTGTCAATGCGGCTGCTCGTAGCTGTGGTTGTAAGGTCTGTGATGCTTGTTGCGGCAGCAATCCCCAAACCGGTAGGTGAATCCCTTAAGTAAGGGAGGCCTTCAGGCTGAAGAAGGAGTCCTATCGCGCCTTGTGGCTTGTGGGCCGTATAAGCTCCTCAGACCTTCAGTTGTTTTGATTTGAGTTGTAGTATAGATAATATTTACCTATACATTTTCCCATTTTTGCAGGACCAGGCCCATTTCCAGCGATCGTGGACTTGTACACACTGGGAGGAAGACTGACTGAACCCAGAGCCAGTCTTTTGGCCGGTAAAGGCTTTGTTGTAATGGCTCTGGCCTATCATAGCTACGAGGATTTACCCAAAAATCCTGATTACTTTGACCTGGAGTACTATGAAGAAGCTATCAAGTATCTGCTCAGTCTCCCTGAGGTTAGTAGAACAAACTGTTAAAATTATTAGTTTTCAGAATGTTACACCCCTATCCTTGTATTGGTTACATAGGTATATCCTTGTATTATTCATAGTTAAACTGTTATATGAATAAAACTCAGTTACCTGATTCCTTCTTTGTTCAAATCATGACAAAGAAATCTATAATTAATGCTTTAAAATACATGACAATTCATAACATATTACAGTTTTTAACAATAAAAAGTTTGATTCTATGACTCAGCAGATGCAAACAAAGTACTAAAGTGTTTCTTTCTGCTATTTATACATACTTTTAACAATATGGCAGATTTAGATTTGTTTTTGTGGTTTAAATCTGCTCTTGTGTTATTGTGTCATTGGCATATATGTGTCATTGGCATATCGTTTATCGTCTAAATTTACTTAATCAGTATCCACCTTATTCCGGAAGTTGCCGTGGGCGTGGCCATTGTCATTCAGGTTGTGGAGTGTGTGAGGTCAGAGGGCAAACGACGTGAGTGAAAAGCTTATATTGATTGACAGTTGATATAAATGACTAATGGAAGTTGTTGTGGGCACCGCCATTGCCATTCGGGTTGTATTACTTTGCATGAGGCAGCTGACCTTGACAGCAAATACGTTCTATAAGGACTACAGAGCCGTTTTAAAGTCACAGAATCGGTTGACTTGTTGGTTATATCAGATTTAGCGGCAAAACTTTTCCCAAATCCACCATTGAAATGAATAGGATTCCCTCTTAACCGGAAGTGAATAAGGGTAATATTGCACTTCAAAATCATGACAGGCCTAGCTTCATATTGGATGCCAACAGCACACAGCTTGTCTCATTTTGACCATAAGAGCTATGTACTTTTTACAATATATCTGTACTAGGGCCAAGCACACTTTCAGTACAGCACTTTTAACCCATTCATCTTGTCATCTGCACAGGTTAAAGGCCCAGGCGTCGGTATCATTTCCATCTCTCATAGCGGCGGTCACGCTATGGCCATATCATCTTTCCTCGACCACGTCTCTGCAACCGTCTGCATCAACGCCTGCACTGCCAATACCCTCATCCCCCTGCGTTACAAAGACATAGTCATTCCTCCTATTCCCACTATCGCGGAAAACGTCCGAATATCCAAGTCCGGCCTTTTGATTGTCCGCGACGTCGTACCCGACCCGGAGCAACACAAACCATCTCTCGTCCCTATCGAACGTGCAACCTGTCAGTTCCTGTTTGTTGCTTCCGAAGACGACTACAACTGGGCCAGCGTCTTCTATGTCAAACAAGCAGCGTCCATTTTGAAAAGACATAATAAACATTCATATTCGTTGTTGTTGTATCCCAAAGCAGGACATTTTCTGGAGGTACCCCACATGCCGTACTGTCCGTCTTCGGTGCACGCGGCTTTGGGGAAGGCAGTGGTCTTCGGAGGGGAGCCGAAAGCGAACGCGGAGGCCCAGATGGATCTTTGGGAGCGGGTCCAGCGCTTCTTCAAAAGGCACTTGGGGGTTGAGAGCTCTCAGAATCAATCAGGGAATGAATGAGCCTCTTTCTGGTGAGGCGTGAGGCTGCTCAGACTTGATTGCGGGATATATTTTTGTGTAATAAAGGATGTTGGTGAAGAGGTACTGAAGGCACTCCGGTATAGTCGGTCATTCACACGAGGGAGGGTTTGGGGAGTGGAGGCAGTAAAGTTAATGTGGAGAGTTATGATTAAATACAGGGCTTCATGATGTGACACTAAGGCTACTGTTTGTTATTAATGTGGTGGGTTTTTGGAAATGGTATATTTCATACTTTTTTAAAGCAAATTGAATTAAAATAAAAAGGCAAAACACTTTACTAATCAAAATGTGTTTAAACCAATACATATAAGTAATGCTGCATGGAATCTTACAGTGTGCCACTTTGCCCCTGTAAATGTGAGTGAGTGAGTGAACAGTGGTGGTGGCCTCGCTGCCATCAGTCTACCCAGGGCAGCTGTGGCTACAAAAGTATCTTACTGCCTGAAGTGGGTTATGTGACTAAATTTTAAGGCTTTGAGAGGCGTTGTTCCTTTTTTGGATATTGTTACTACTGTGAAAGAACTATTCATAACAAACCTTAAATACATCAGTGTAATATTGACATCTAGTGGCTACTGAGTTCTACTGCATTTCAGTTTGTAATATTTAATGTTTGCATATGCGCCTAAAACATTGATAATTTATCCAAACTGCTTGAATGTAATCAGAGTTTAATGTTGCAATGTCATGAATAACATCTTCTGAAGCACTCTGTAAATTGGAGTATTAGGGATGGGCGATATTGACAGAGTAATGTCTTGATATTTTTGTATAATCTCGATAATGATACTCTGACGATATTTCAATAATATATCCAGAATGTGCCAAAATGTGCCTGTAAATGTCTTTGAGGTTCAAGTATTGCACAAAATGTGAACGGGCCCTAAAATTAACCACAAAAGGGCAGAAATAACAATTTGTTGTTGTCACATGTTTGGGAGATTACATTAGACTTTTCTGACTCTTTTTGAAGTCATTTTAATAGGTTTAATTATAGACGATATACTAGATGTTCTGATTTTGCAAATCTCCAAAACAACAATTTATTACCCATTATTTGATATATCTTCCATCTGTAGTGAGTAGCCAAATTTGGTATAAATGAGAACAAATTAAGACAGGTCTAAAGTTCACCAGGATTAAGGCAGGACTGGACCAGGACAGGACCAAACAGCACACAGTTGTAGGTCTAAATCTGGATTATGATTCCCAGTGAGATGAAGGCACTGTGACTTGCTGCAGTCAGTGTATTGTTTTGACAACAGTGATGTAAATGTGTAGTTTGAGCGTGGCATGTGCTCTGATACTTCTGACTGTCTAAAGAGGAATTTAACTTCCCTGTGTGAAAGAACAGCACTGGCGAGGAACCAGGGCACCGCTGCACCTGTATGTCAGGGCCAAGCCAAACAGTCAATGCATATTTGGATTTTGTTACTATCACTCCATTAAAGTGTGTAAAATTATCACTAGGTCTTCCTCTCATAGCCTACATTGGAAGTATAGACCATTTAAAATCGTGGGTTGGAATTACTTTTCTCGTTTCTGGTGGTTTAAACCGGACTAAACAAGGTTCAATCAGGGTTTTAAGCCATTTTAAAGGTCCTATATTACACAAAATTGACTCTTGTGAACTTTAAGCCATGTTAGAATGTTGTTACCTCCTCAAAAACATACCCGAAGTTGTGTTTTGGTTCATTCACACATGTTTGAGTAACACTTTATTATTAGTCTGTCCACATCCCCAAAACTCAAAATACTCAAAATGTTCCACCTTGTGATGTCATGAAGCGGTAGTTTTCAAGTTAACAGCTACCTTTTACTTTTTGTTAAGAAGAGATTAGCAGTTCCAGGGCTGAAATCATCCAAATGATTCTAGTGAAGGTGTATGGAGTTTAAAAACACAGTGGAGCACTTCCTGTATTACCACATGACATCACAGCCTCAATATGCAAAATGTGTGTGTTAAACATGTGTGAATGAAACAAAACACAACTCCAGGTCTGTTTGTGATGAGGAAACAACATTATGACAAAGATCAGAAAATAGCGTAGTATGGGCCCTTTAAAGTGCACTGTGTAACTTTTTTGGTGAGGGTCTGCTATCTGTCAGATGGAGATGTTGCTTTGCCTGGATGGTCTTAAATGTACTTTCTTGCATTTATTCAATTACAGGTGTTTTTATTGTATAATGTGGGGTTGCTTTTCCACAAACCTGACCAGTAACTTTGTCCAGGAGGTAAAATGCTTGTCTACATGGAGATGGATACGTTTTATGCCATACTGTGGAATATTTCAGCCAAAACAATAAGGTGCCAGACTGTCCACCAGAAAAGTTAGGGTTTCTATAAGTCATTGGTTAGTGCAGTTACTACTAGTTTAGTAATAGTGGTCGTCTTGGGTAGCTGTGACGTGGCACGTGAAGACTCCTCTCCTGATACTGAGCTGATCAGGACGACTTCAGCTGGAGGAATGCGGGAAACCAAAGTGACCAGAGGAAACTGTCCTTGCAAACTCAACAGAGAAACTGCAATTGTTGTTTTGATCCATTTTAGACCGAGAATAATCCTGGTTTAACCTGGTTTGCCTCTTATTTTAGTAATGCCTTGGATTTATATAGTTCCATTCAAAATACCCAAAGTGCTTTCGTTGCATTCTCCATTCACTCCAAACTCTGCGGTGGTATAAGCTATTGTAGCCACAGCTGACGGAAGCGCGGCTGCCAATCTGTGCCACTGGCCCATCGACCACCACCGAAACTCAACAGGAAAGGTGGGTGAGTTGTTTAGTGTTGGGTTTATCTTGGATTTGCCCATTTTGATCCATGTTTTCTTTAACTATTTAGTAACCAGGATTGTGTTGAGCAATGGACTGGGTGAATTTATGTAAAAAGACTTTGAGTTTTGGCGTCTGTACAGAAGCATTGGCATAATCCTTAAGCTGATTGGAACGACTGCAGAGACTGTGGATTTGAGCGCACACCAGCATAAAATGTGGCAATAACTGATTCACTTCTGGTCCCTTATCGTTTTATCAGTTTACTCCCATGTGATAAAATTGTCCCTCATCAAAAACATAACAAGTCTTGTAGTTGTAGATGTTTGAATTCTGATTCACTTCTACTTGGTGATGTGACGGAGTCGGTTCTTTTGAACGGTTCCTTAACGTGAACATTTGGAACCGGATCTCATTTTTTAGGAACCAAATCTTTTTCTTTCTAATTTGTATGGATTTTTATACTAATTAACACTAATCAGCTCAGAAGCAGAGCAGGCGACTGAGAGGTGAGTGAGAGCTTTGTGCACAAAAAACATTCATATTATTGTAGTGTAACAATTTATTTATATTTTCATAATTTAAACACTCAGTTTGAACCATTTTTAACAAATCTTTGCCTTGGTCGTTTCTTTCTGTGATTAGTTTGTAGCTAAAATGAGTTTTCACGTTGGCTTCTGTCATAAATAAATAGTAAAAGAGCCAGTCTTTTGAACGAGTTATTGAAGAGGACGCATACAAAAGATTCGGATCCCACAAAGGAGCCGAAAGTCCCAGCATTACTTCTACTGCTACTTTTCTTTTGGCCATTGGAATATAGATTTAGGCCTAGTATTTTGTGTTGACCTTTGACCTACTCACTTATTTCTCGATTCTAACCTTATTTAAGCCATTTAATCTATAATTAACTCTCTGGCCAAGAAGATCTGAGGTAATTTGATCATTCATAACACGGACTGGCCACTTGGTTGTCTCGTCTCTGAATCCAAGTCGGAGGAGGGGCTTTCCCGTGCTCACCCCCTCCCTCCCTCCCCCCCGTCCCTCACACGCTCCAGTCTTGCGCCTCCCGCTGTGGATGGAATAAGCTGCCCGTTTGAACACTCACCACCGGCCCGGCGCAGCGTCAGTCGGTCTATAAACCCCGTGTAGACGATGCACTTCATACATTGATTGATGTTCAACAAAAATATCATCTTTTGTTTTTAGTTTGAGAAAGATGATGATGTTGATTTAGTTTGTGCCAAATCAAGCTTTATCTAAACTCCAAAAAAAAAAAAAAAAAAAAGCGACATGCACACGCGCGGATCTCACCATTTTCTCCCATGGATGTCTGTCTTATTACCATGTCACCCGAGTTCACCTTTTTTGTCAATAACCATCATCACGCTTGTCGTAAACGGTAAAAGCCACACGTCGCAGGCGCTGGTGCGGTAGAATGCTTTTCGCTGCTCGTTACGCGTGATTCATTCGGTGCAATATGGACAGCGGGAGCCGTGAAGCGAATTGGACATCCGCTCCGCAGCACCTGTGGTTGGAGCTGGTGAACGCGTCGAGCTACCCGACTATAACCAGTACCCAGGCGGACAGTTTTGTGAGCCGTAGCCCGGTACCGGCG
>KN469013.1:0-29047 GCA_000787095.1 Periophthalmodon schlosseri | reverse complement strand
GCTTCTTCAGTTGTAGTCAGATTGCTGGTGGACACTGCCTTATATCTACCTGAAGGGAGGGGCTACTACACTGAAACTGTAAACAGCTATTGTCTTCAGTTTCGGCCTAACAACCTATTCAACCTTTAACGACCCCCTATTGTTCTCTTTGTCGTTAAAGGTTGAATGGGTCGTTAGGCCGAAACTGGAGACCTGGACGACTGAGGGACTACACAAACATCATGTTATAACGTTGGTCCCCTCCAAAAACATTTCTAAAGAGGTTTTAAATGTCACCCATGCATGTTTGAGTAATCTATTGATCTCTCCCGGGCCCTATTCAAACCCTCCTTGGGGTTAGTAGTATGATTCATAAGTCTGCGTCACCCATGTTCCCCCAGTACCTCACCCAGTACCTTAAGAGTGAAAATGACTTCTAGATGTCTCAATATCAAAAACATTGTCCAGATGACTACCTCTGACAGTATTTTTGTCGTCTAATTGTTTTATTACAATTATATGGATTTCTATGTACATCAGATGGGAGAAAGCATGGAGTGAGTTAGCTTGAGCTTTGGGACTGATTCTTGTATTAGTTTATTATCAGCTGGATGTGCACTCTGAACAGAATCCTACTTTTTAAACATTCCAAAATCTCCCAGTCTTAATTTGAACAATTGTCACTATGGGAACAGAAATATTTCACGTCTCCTTTTCAGTTTAGTTTGAATCACCCACACCGTCTACCCAGGCCTTTTCCATGGCTTTGATATTTCGGCTTTATCAAAAACATACCCGTAGTTGTATTTTGCTTCTTGCTTGTTTCATAAATCCATGAACCTGAAGTCGTCTTCTTTGAGCACTCAAAAACTGGATTGTGGTGTCACAGGTAAAAATCCAGACTTTTTCTGCAGGGTTTGTAAGTCCATAAAACAAAACAAAAAAAAAAACCTGACTCATTCTCCTTGTGTTAATAACCGACCATAGACTGCATATCTAAATGGACATAGCTAACATGCTAGCTGCACGTTACAAATTAGGAAGTGATCATGGGTGCACTTCCGGCTCCATCGACTCTGCCTCCAGTTCACTTTACATTGAAAAACTGTCACCCCTCTCTCTGTAACTGCTGCAGTGAGCCTCATCATTGTGGTCTTAAAATGTTCATATTAACCCGCTCTACATGATCCTGGTGTTTTTATTTCACCATTTTGTGCGTGAATCAAGATATGAACATTAATAACAGACAAATCAGGTGCCTTCTTTCCCTGAGGTTGTTCCCGCTAGCATTAGCAAGCTCCCTGCTAGACCGGTGGTGTGGGTGGGAAGGGGCGTTACCTTCAACAACCTCGCTCCAGATTGGCTCTTTGGTTGCTATGTTACTCGTGCTCGGAATTCCAAATGTGGAACTTGGCTCCAAATTTGCTCCTATAACTGCTCTAGCCTCAATGAGCTTCATTTGACTGGAGTCAAACGCTATGGGTGACGTCACACTCACATAGTCCACTTCTTTATACAGTTTATGTAACCAACACATAGCTCTATTAGCATAGCATTCACGTTGCTTATTCACATTGCCATTTTCTCATTGTTCATTCCTGTTGCTGACAGCAGAGGGAGCTCCAACGCCCAAATGCCTCATTGGAAATGGAGGCGTAGTTTATGAAATGTAGACATTATTTTAAAGTAGAAATGTGAAAAAACGTATCCCAAGGTGACCAAAAGCGTGCTGAAAAGGGATTTAAAGATTGCATAATATGTGTCCTATGGCAAAATGGCTCTGACCCAGGAACCCAAGACCCAGGAAAAAAATGTCGAGTGGCTCTAAATTGCTGTCAAATGAATGTGTGGGTGAATGCTGGTTTTCATTGTAGAATTGTCAGCCTATGGATAACTGGCCATTGTGCGGGTTGCCAGGTTGAGCAGTCTAGCTTGCACATTTTTATACTAAGAAAGTCAGATTGCTTTGGTTGAATGTAATTTTGAAGGATAATTTCCAGTGTGTGTACCTTTTTCATTTTATAAACTACAGGTGTTGACAGTAGGTGGGTTACTTCACAGTTCAGCTGCAGAGAGATTGCAATTTAACATCATAAATCAAAAGTGAAAAAAATGCCATCTTTGTAAGCAGCTGTTTACAAAAAATATTAAGGAGGGGGTATTTTACTTCTATGGGGTATAAACTGCTAAAACATAACATACTTATCACCATTTTACTTTTTATTGTTTTGAAAATATTCATTGAAAACAGCATATTAACAAGTTTCACTTTCGTTTTTGACACTGGGTCACACCCCCCCCTTTGCTCTCCACGCTAAGTCACTCCCCCTTCAGAACACTATCACAACACAGGCTTGTGGGCTTAGTTTTGAACAGAATCTTACAGCTAACCGTAAGGACAGTTCAAATAGATCGCTAAATTACTGAAACATGCATGGATGACATCTAAAACCTCTTCAGGCATGTTTTTGATGTGAGAACTATGTTATAACATGGTAGAAAGGTCAGAAAATCGATTTTGCATAATACCCACTCTTTAATAAAAAAAAAAAAAAAATCCATAGACCATCTCTGTCAACAGCTGGACCACTTTTAGCAAAAACATCTAAATTAACCAGAATAGATTGGAGTGAAACTGAGTGTCTTCCCTCAGTACAAAGAAGACAGTATACACAGACCAGAGCTGGGATCGAACTGCCAACCTTCGGATAATTTGAGTCTGAATCCAAGTCGAGTCATTATGCTTTAAGACCAGCTCTAAGTCCCAAGTCCCAAGTCATTCTGTTCAACCCGAGTCAGAAGTCAAATACTTGAGTACTACACCTCTCCAACTGCGCTTGTACAGCACTACTACGACAAACACACCTTCAAAACAACAGCCAATAAACACTTTATAGAAAATGAATGGAACTGAAGAACATTCAAGCTCCCAACCAATCACCCATCACGCCTTCAATGGTAGCAATTTCTTTTGCTTGAAATACCGTTGTATGCTTCTAATATGCCTTTAACCACTTACTCTTTCCTGTAGGACCGATCTTTACATTTCCTTATTATTATAGAAAATGAAATTGCCAATCCAATCCAAATACTTCTTGTGCACAGCTTAAGGACCAAACCACCTTCCTTGTAGAACATGCTGCTCTTGGTGATAATGGCCGGTGTTTTGGAGCTGGGAAGTAATAGGTTTTGGAGAGGTTGTGATCACACTTGTGTCAGCTCCACACAGGACGCCCCGTGATATGAATTCAACCCTGCTTCCTGGAAGTGTTACCGTGACAGATAAAGTTCACCTCCTCAACCCCATTACAGCCAATTACTGTCCCCTCACCTCATATTAAAGGGATGGTGACCTATGACTTCCCGCGGCGCATGGATCGTAACCTTGTTGTGTCCACGGCTAACATGGACAAGATAAGATGGTTGTTTGTTGTCAAGACAGCTTAAAGGTAATGGGTAAAAATGAATACAGTGTAATTATTTGTCTATTTGTGAGTCTGCCCCAGGGCAGCTGTGGCGACTATAGTAACTTGCCACCAACAAGTGTGGAGTGAATGAATAATGTGCAAAATTGTGTCTGGAAAAGCATTTGCATTCTTGCCCTCTAACGGCAAACTCTTGTGTTTGATTCCCAAAAGTGTTAAGTTTGGCTAAGCTAGAAACCATCAAATGACAGTTTTACTGTGTAGACCCAATTCACACTGCAAAATAAGAATTATGTGTAATAACAAAACATAAGTGAGAAAACACATGTGTTAGTTATCTGCCCTTGTTATTCACTTTTATTTGTTTAAATAATTTTACAGAATCAGAAGAAGTTTGATTGCTATTGTCAACAAAATTCACAAATTAGGAACCAGCTTCTGTGTTATAAAACAATGAATATTAATGTAAACTATGATGAAATAAAAATAAGGGCATGCAAATACAAATACAAAATATACAGTATACCATTAGAAAACAGCTCGATTCTACAGCTGCACATAGTGACTGTTACCAAATCTGGAAAGACTGTGGAAAGATTAGTGAAACATGACTTTTTCATGTCCCTCAAAAATGCATTGGGTCTAAAGACCTGCTCTATGTTCTACACACATAAAGATACACATGGAGGCTTCTGTCTGTCCTCTGCATTGTTCTGTCTATTATCTGGTATGTGGAATCTTAGCACCAGGGCTGTACATGAGCTAACCACCGGGGGCAGTAGTGAACACAGCTCGATAGTGGAAGCTAAACAAATAAATGCTTCTCTCACTTCATTTTTGTTTATTTGTTGTGGCTCTATTTTGTTGGTTTGGTCAATCCCCTAGCTGACTTTGTGCACCCTCTGGTGGTTGATTAAGAGAATGCAGCCTTGAGATTACAAACATTTGAAAGTATAAATACAGTGGCAATTACTACGCTTGGAACACGCAGATCTGTTTACATACGAAAGTGGAGCATAAATGAGCCTTAGTGGGGGACGGCTCAATTTTTACGTTCTGTCATGGCCACTGTTGCGCTCCCCATGACCAGAGACAAAGGGGATGTTTTTGGGTGTCTGACAACGCAACAAAAACATACATATGTAATAAACTACAAATGGCATGCAACCTGTGAGCCATACAAGACGCTAAAATGAGAGGAGAGCTTGAAACCCATGAATACACAGGCTTCTTCTCCAGTTAGCTGCACTTTACCAAAAATGATCAAAAAAGTGACCGTAATCGTTGGTTGAATACTTTTGTGAAATTCTCGGAACCTTATTAGAAACAAGATGAGGCTTTACCGAAGATGTTCTTTTCAAGGTCTGAAGGAGGCTGACTCATACTTGAATGTTCTAGTTTGTTTTGGTCAGAACAAACAGATATTTTAGCGATGGCATTTCCTATATTTTTTTTTCTTATAAGCCGTGATTGTTAGTAATTGATGTCTGCAATTTGTATTCAAGAAAAACAACAATGGAGTATGTTTATGTTTCTAATGTGGTTTGTGCAAAACCACAATAGAGCTCAGAATGTGTTGGTTAACTGCAGAACATTCTAGGAATGTTCAGTTTACGTAATAGTAAATCACTCAAAATAATATAGGGGAGAGTGAGGGGAGGAGGGGTCTGGAGGATTAAAGGGGAGAGTGAGGGGAGGATGGGGTCTGGAGGACTAAAGGGGAGAGTGAGGAGGGGTTGGGGTCTGGAGGAATAAAGGGGAGACGGAGGAGGAGCAGGGTCTGGAGGCCTAAAGGGGAGAGTGAGGGGGAGGAAGGGCGGGGTCTGGAAAACAAAGTGACAAAGGTAATGGCATCCACACCATGAAGGTGTTATGTAAGGAATAAATGTAGAATAGGGAATAGAAAATGAATACATGTGTGGATGTCATATACAATTATGGTCATTTCTGATGTCATAAGAAGCATGTATCTGTATGATTTAAGGTAATGTTACACCTTTTGTTTATTGTGTTAATTAATAGTGTTAATAATCAAGGTATTTTAACACAATATACATAACACTTAAAGTAGACCCAGCAATATCTCTAGGTGTGAGTTTGATTCCCAGGCTGTGTGTGAGAATGAGACATTGTGTGGTTCATGCTGTAATAGTAACTAACCCGTTAACAAAGGTCAAATATATATGAATGAATGAGTATAGTAGGAAAATAGTAGGAAAAGTTTTGCCAACATGACAGCCATTAGTTCTGCTACATTTGTTTTTGAGAAATTAAATGTTGATTAAATGATTGTGTGAAATAATGTGCTAATTGTGGCTATAAAAAACGCCAGATGTTTTTGAGTGTTTGTATTGTTTATAAAGTAGCACTATTAACACTTTGAGAGCTGTGATAATAGTGTGAAATACGCAAGGGAGAGTTAGCTAAACTTCAGAAAGTGATTGTATTTGTGCCAAAACACCAAATTATAATGGAAACAATTTGGCCATCATGTGCAATGTATTTGTAAATAAAGGCGCTTTTACTATCTTAAAAACGTGTAAAACAGAACAAATTAATTTTAAAAATCCAGCGGTCCAAAGTTTTTTTTTCTTACTTACCTTATGCATTCCGAGCATCCTAATTATTCAGCATGATGAGTTTATAAGTGCTTTTCACAACTCTCGGCCATGACTGTAACGCTAACCACAACTAGCATGTTAACGTGCACTTATTATCTGACAATAAAATGCTTTCTAATTAGATACAGACAAGATGCAGTGGACACGTTGTGACCTCAAGACCTGCTTATGCAATATATCTGTAATCAGAGGCTGTAATCTGAGCAGTTCTGTGTGATGTCACCAAGTACGGGAATATACACAGTTTAGTAGCAAAAGACAGGCATTGAGCGTTTAATTCCTCCCATAAATATCTGTTTTTGTGACAGGCCTAATCTACATGGCTCCTCTCTCTCTTTTGTTTGCCTTGTGCAGGTAACGTGGCGGTCCTGTGGTGCACCTGCTCCACCACCGTATTCCGCTCCGTCACAAACCGCTTCGTCCAGACCATGGCGTGCTCCGGGATAGGGGCCTGTCTGGTGTGTGTGCCCTTTGACCTGGCCCTAGGCTCCAGCCCCCTGTGCTGCTGGTGGATCCACACCCTCATCATCTGCAAGTCCTTCAAGTTCCTCCATAAGCTCTTCTGCTCCGTCACCGTGCTCAGCTTCAGCGCCATTGCTCTGGACAGGTGAGGAACAATGTATCTGAACATAACAGTCAAAAAGGTGGACGTTGTTCACACTAGGTTTGGTTTGGTCCTGGTTTGGCCCACATATACTTGTGATGAAGAATTGTTTGGTTTTCTTCTAGTTCTAGTTTAGCCTTGGTCTAGTTTTGTTTTAATTCCAAGTTTATGGTGCGCTCCAGGCAACTGGTAACTGGGATATTTTCCACCTCAGACTTGTCAAAATGCTCTGAAATTCTATTTGAACTGGTAATTCCTACTTGTGAACTCCCACTTCACATATAAGTTAAACTGTGGCGTATTATAACAATGATAATCAGCACAAAAAATGGTTTTGAGCGGTTAACTACCACATAAATAATGTAAATATTTGATACAGGTTAAATCCAACAATATTCTGTTATTTAATATTTTAAAAACATTTATATAATGTTGACATTTCTTTAGCCAATGGTTTAGCATTAGCCATGTTGTTTACATAAGTTCATTCAGCTGGAACGCTCCGAGGTTGGAACTCGTAATGTTAAATCCCAGTTATCAGTTGCCTGGAACGCAGCATTAGTCCCAATATAGTTCCATGTTTTGATGTGGTGTGGTGGACGCTTTCCAATTCACAGTTTGAATGAAAATTGCGTAACAGTATTAATGGGGTTCAGCTTCCTATTATATGCAACATTAGGAGGACTTTTCCCCCTTTAAAAATATATAATATTTAGCTTTTAATAGTTAGCCCTTATGGTAACGATCCTGTTCATCTTTCCAAAACCCATGGATACTTCAGATGAAAGCTCAAGAGGAGCTCCACCACTGCTGATTTTTACATTAGTGTTCACGATATTATTAGCTCTTCATAATTACTACTCCTTAGTAGCAGTTATTTATAATGAAGCTATTAATTATATAGAACAGTTGAAAAATATTTCGCAACATGAAATTATTTGATTAAAGGGTACATCCAGATATGACTTTTTACAGGTTTTAACCGTGTTATAAGGTTGTTCAATTAACACTCCTTCAGTTTTATTTTGCTTCATTCACTAAGATTTCGGTAAACCTGTAGGTAAACAATTTCTCTTTTAAAAATGTTCCCTTTCAGTTATGTAACAGATCAGAAACCATTATTAAGTCCATAGACCATTAATGGGTACATCCCAGCACTCTTTACAACAGTAGCATGGCTCTACTAGCACATAGGCCACTTTGACAAATGGCGTTTTTTTTATTGTTCATTCAGTCCCACTGCTGATATTGTAGAGCATACCAACCTCTAAACAGTCTCTATTTCAAATGTAGAAAGTACGTTAGAAAATGTGAAATACCAATACCAAGATATCATTTTAAAAGCAACAATAATGTTTATAATGGTCACATGATGTTGCTGTGTCATGTCCGGTCAGCTGATTTAAACAGGTTTTGGTGCTGTCTTCGTACCGGTGGAGGCAGGACGACAGCGCCATCTGCAGTCTGACTTCTTCTGCAATCTGACTCTAAGGAAGTGAGCAGTCGAAGACCAGATGAACCTCACTGGACTAACGCATCAGATGTTTAATGTAGACTGGACTCTGTGTGGACTATGCTGCTAGAATTAAAAGAGCAAAGTTCCTCACATAGCCACTTCATTGGGTGAGATGTGGTTGGTCTGAAATCGATTTAGTGATTGAGTTTACCAGAGGGTGTCCTGTCAAAACCAGCTGGAGTCCGTTACAAGTCATGGCTGCACCAGTTTCCTTCACTTAGATAACTGCACTTTGACAGATTGGGTTTGGAGGAGCAGAGGTGGTCTGTTTGTCTCCTTCTACGCCCTGTGGAGTGGAGGGATGGATTTTAAAATATCGGTTCCAGCAAATATCGGTTATCGGCCACAGCAGCAGGCCTAATATCGGTATAGGCTAAAAAAAACCAAAACAAAAACATATTGATGTCATTTTGAGAACTTCTGACCATTCAAAAGATAGAATACTCTCTCTCTCTGAAACCCATGGTCTAGAATGTTAACATTTTGCTTTACGTCTGCTTTACAATTCTAATCTAATCAAATATGTTTAAATCTTATAATTTCCTTTATGAGTTTTTTGCATAAAGCGCACTTCCTGATTATCAAACAACACTTCATAATTCATGTAGACAGCACACAGCAAACATATTTTGACCTCAAGAGCTGCTTATAAAATAGATATGTACTGGGCCAAGACAGACTTTGCTCAAATACATAGGAAATAACTAGGTATTTATCTATCTATCCATTTGGATCATTAAAAAAAAAAAAGTTTTCATTTATTTTAGTTTACAGTATTTTTCACTCTTTCTTCAGTAACCTACAGCGATGGAGTGTCTTGCCAAAGGGCATATTGACAGTATGGGTTAGGCAAATGTTGCTACAATTAGTCATCTTCTCCAGAAAAAAAAAAAACAAAAACTTATGCTAGAGGTTGAGTCAATATATTATAGATTAGTGTTGTCACGATGCTAAAATTTCAACTCAATTTCGATACTAGGAATGGGCTCGATACTCAATACCAATTCCGATACCACGATGATAATAAAAAACTCTTAATTTTTAACAATAAATGATAGTAATTAGGTACTTTTATATTCCCATGTGGCCTTATATCTGTGTAATCCCTCAGTCGTCCAGGTAGGTTCCATAGTGGTCCATGGGTGTATAAGATCATACTAAAGCTATTCACTTCTGTCCTGCAAATGTGACTTTTTTAGTATCGATACTTGCTCAAATGAGTATCTAGTTTTGATACTAGTTTTAGTTTGAGTTGGTATCTGATTTTCGATACTTTTGACAACCCTATTATAGATAGATATTCTAATAACTCTACTATGCATATGTGGGACTTTATGGGAGTGCACATCCCATTTCGCTGCAGTCTTGCCTGATGCAATACACTAATACAAAGATGATGTCTCCATAGCAACGAATGCAGCCAGAATACTATCAATTATTTAGTCTGAAGGAGGCTCTGTGAGGCAGCTTATATGCACTTGAACGTGTTGTGACGTACAGGGAATGAAGCGAAATGAGCCAGAGGACATTGTTATATTGCACAATAGGGGAATAGTTTTAGACAAGAGGCTACGTAGCATTGTTATGTTTTGTTCAAATCACAGAGGTTTGATCATGTAGGTGTGCTCTTGTGAACGCCCACATTTGAATGAAAGTGGCGACAAAGAAAGACAGCGATTTGACTGGGATGATAGAGTTAGCATTGTTAACCGTTGATTTAGTTACATGTGTGGGTTGTTTTAAGCGTAGCTACTATGGACCTTGATGTAATATAGGACATTAAGTAATTGCACACCTTACTATTTACCTTGAGCGATTAAAAAATTTGCAGTATACATTTTAATTATCAAAAGTAGTCAGTATACATGTAAAGTGTTCTATCATCAATATGAACATGCACACAACAGATGCATTAGTGTAGAAAGCCATGTGAATAAAAACTAGCCTCTACTTGAATAAATTAACTTCTTCAAAGATGTACTTTCTGCCTAAAATTCATTCTGAGATCCACACAGTTAAAGGTGCACATTATAACTTTTCTGGTAGAGGGGCCACTGGCTGCTCCATAAAGATCTTATTTCTAAGGCTAGAATGTTCCGTAGTATGGCATGAATTTTTTTTATCTACATGGAGACAAGCAGGTGACGTCACCAAGCCAAATTACAGCAGCAAAGCGACACTGCGCACATTACTAATCAGTGTTTTTCAAAATATAAAAAACTGTGACTGTATACATGCATATGCAGATACGTGTAATGCCATAATGTGCAGCATCTCCAAGGAGACAAGCTGGTGACGCAACCTCTTCTGGAAAAGTTACATAGTGCACCTTTATTACAGTAGTTGTTCTAGTTAGGACTTGGTCATTTGGAGCTTAGATGTTGTCACCATTCATCCTTTCTGTGCGTTTCAAATATGCCTTATTTATTTCATTTCAATCTGGAAACGACAAAACTTATGGCTGAGATTTATTTTTGTACTTTTTTTTGTACCGTCATGACTTTTTACCATCTGTCCTTCCAGGTACTACTCGGTGCTGTACCCTTTGGAGAGGAAGATCTCGGACGCACGATCTCGGGACCTGATCATCTACATCTGGGTGCACGCGGTGGTCGCTAGCCTCCCCGTGTTCGCCGTCACCAATGTCACCGACGTCTACGCAACTTCCTCCTGCTCCGAAGACCACGCCCACTCAATCGGTCACATGGTCTACGTCCTGATCTACAACCTCACTACGCTGATCCTACCGCTAGCTTTGGTCCTTCTATTTATGTTGCTAATTCGGCGAGCGTTGAGCGCTAGTCAAAAGAAGAAAGTCATCATTGCCGCACTGAGGACGCCGCAAAATAGCATTTCGATACCGTACGTGTCGCAAAGAGAGGCAGAGCTACACGCGACGTTGCTAGCTGTGGTGTTGGCGTTCTCGGCCTGTAGCGCCCCCTATGGAGTTTTGGTGATATATCGGACAATATTAGTAGACTCTAAAGACACGCCAATGCTACTTTACCTTACAGCGCTATGGCTTCCGAAAGTTTCTCTGCTCACCAATCCTATTTTGTTTTTGACGGTGAACAGATCAGCGCGGCACAGCTGGTTGGACTTGCTAACCAGGATTCATAGAAGGTATAGTCGACGGAATGTGGTGACAACCGGTGCACTTGGGTCTTTAGGCGGGGAAGGTGGGATTGGGGAGCCGACTGGACTGGAAACTGCAGGGAGATCTGGAAGTCAGCTTCTGGAAATGTTCAATATCGGACAACAGCAGATCTTTAGACCCGAGGAAGAAGAGGAAGAAGATGCGGAAAACAGGTTAGAGGATTTGTCTGTGCCCAAAGAGAAAGTTGGAAGTCTTAGGAGCTTGGACGTTGTTCCCAAAAAAGACCAAGCACTAGTCAAAACTAAGGAATACCCAGGGCCGATCATAATACCATCGCGTTCCTCACCAGGACATACTTGCGCCTACGCTTCGTCTTCTCAGGTGGCACCCGCTACGCCCGCGACACCCACTGACACGGAGGATGCCACCCAGTGCGGGTTTGGTCCGTTCGAGCTGCCCCCCCAGTGGTTACCCGAAACCAGGAACAGTAAGAAGAGACTACTGCCCCCTCTTGGTAACACGCCGGAAGAGCTGATCCAGACCAAGATGGCCCGCCCCAAGCCCGAACGAAGGATTAGCCGCAACAACAAAGTCAGCACTATACCAGCCGTGGAGAACTAGAAGACAAAACTGGCTATATGGGGTTTTCTTTTTAAAATCAATATATAAATGAATGATAGCTGACTGAAAATATCCTCAGCACCGCAAAGTAAAGTGTTATTTTAACTTATACAAGACAATGTTGAAATATGGTTAAAGTGAAGGCACAAATGAACCCTGGAGAAAAAAATGGAAAGGTTTAGGTTACCACAATAAAGTCAATTGACAGGTTTCCATGCCTGATGCCCTTCCTATCGCAACAAGAAACATGTTGTTACAGGAGTGGACACTGTGGGTGAATTTTCTTGCCCAAAGACACATCGGTATATGCAAGAATTAGCTTTAATGAGCTACCCCCTGGTTGGCGTAACTTGGCGAATAGTCAAGTCACGGTGTCCCTGTAAATCCTAGGCGAAGTTAAAATATTCATTTGTGATTTTGAACCTAAAATCCACTTAAAATTAGTATTGGCATAGTCTTTTTTATTGGCACTGGCCCTCTGTGAGAATGAAGAAGTGATCTATTTGTTTGGTTCAAATACAAGACAGGGAATAATGTTCGTGTTTGCCATTGAAGTAATTGCATCGTTTGTTCCTTGACTGACCCCTTGTGTCCGGAGTTTGTAGCATTCCTTTTAGATCTTATACCAACACTTTGAGTAGTCCTGAGTCCTGTTGTGCCACTACACTGCTGCTGTGGCTAAAAGTATCATAAATGAAAAATAAACTTTTTAAAATTTCTGTATTATGTATATTCACAAGTGCCTAAATGTCGCAGACAATGTAACGCAGAGTGTTTCAGTGTTCCAGAAAGATGTCTTAGCAGCCTACAATTAAGTGGTCCCACTGTGGTTTTGGTTTGAAGATTTTAAAGTTTGCATAGACTTTTGATCTCTCTGGCCCTAGGGAAGAATGTTGAGTCTATTGTTTTTTATTGATTGAAAAAATACTACTTCTTCTGCAGTGAGTCATCCAAATCTGCTCACAATGACCAAGTATTTTATTACCAAAGCTGTTTTCATGCCAATACATTTGTTGGGTTTAAAGCTGCCATCTGATTATGGCAGAAGTGAAACCTGTTAGCCCTCCCCCCTCCCCTCACCTGGCCTTTGTTCAGACTCACCTGTGCTCTCTGCTCTTCTTCTGTCAGGCCAAAGTTAGCACACTATCAGACTGCAGTAATGTAGATACCATCTAGTGGTATTACTTGACAGTACAACTGGGATGGGTCGGCCAAACTAATTACAAATGGTTGCTTTAAGATCACAATATCCGATTGTTTAAACATCGAAACACTTGTGGGGCTTCTGTTTGGATAATCCTTATTATAAAACACAATAACATAATACCGGCTCCAGTCCACCTGTGACATTTACTTCAGCCACTTTTGGAGGGAAATGTACTTTTTTGACACCATAATTTTACCACTTGAAAAATATTATTTAAAATTTTACAGTATTCTTTCTTGAGTTACCTCCTTGCACAAAATTTTATGTTGACACCATCATTTTGATTTGATTTCTATTATTTCCAAAGATTTATTTATTTTTTTTTCAAAATGAGAACTGTGCTCATGCTAACTTAGTAATCATAAACCAAATATTACTCCAAACACTTACTCAAAGTTGTTTCACCAAATGCATTTTTTATGAATTATTTGGGTAGTTATGTTTTACAGTAATGTCACTCTTATCCTGAGTACCCTTATTGGATACTCCTAATGAATGTTTGAATGGTTAACTGAAGTAGCTGCACCCACCTTTACTCTACCCACAATCCTTCACTGAAAAAATACACATTTAAGATGGAACTTTGATGTTGAAAAAGTTGTATTTTGTTGTTGGCTGCGACGCTGTAAAAATCCAATCACCCTGACTGATGCACTGACACAAAGAGGTATTTTTCCAAAGCAAATAATCAAGTTGAGGATGTGAACCTCCTTCGATATTTTGTACACTTGTTTTGCTGTAATTGCACTGTTAATAACACTTTTGTCTCTTCTCTTGATCTTTGTAGGACTTTTCACAGTTTTACCAATATTTTCCAAAAGATTTCTTCTACTGTGGCTGTTGTTTGTATGTTCAAGGTTAATGTATGAAAATCTGATCATGTATTGTATGCAAGTCCATGTTATAAAATTTACACTACAAAAATCATGGTTATTGGTAATGTTTTCTGTCTATTTGTGTTAAATAAAGACCATAAACATAGTTAACCTGCTAGCTGCATTCCAAATAGGAAGTGATCATGGGCACACTTCTGGCTCAATCGATTCTGGCTCCAATTGATTAGGAAACTGTTAACCCTCTCTCCATAAATGCTGCTGTCAGGCTCAACATTTTGATCTTAAATGTTTGTATTAACCTGCTCTACATGATCCTGGTATTTTTTTTTTGTATTCTGCCCCATAAATCAAGATATGAACTTTAATAAGAGACAAATCAGCTGCCTTCTTTCCCTGAGGTTGCTCCCGCTAACATTAGCAACAAGTTTGATTGACAGTGTTGCTAAGCGCCCACCCTCGGCTAAACCAGTGATGCAGGCAGGAAGGGGTGTTACCCTCAACAGCTTCACTCCAGATTGGCTCTTTGGTTGCTATGAGACTCGCGGTTGAAATTCCAAATATGGAACTCGGCTCCAAATTGGCCCTCCCTTAGTCCACTTCTTTATACAGTCTATGATAAAGACAGCATATATTAGCAAAATGTGCAATGAGCTAACCAAAAAGTAGCCTAAATAATGTGTCTCAGAATGAATTTGTAAGTGAATAGTAAAAAGACCCAGAACTAGACTTCATACAGCTATATCCATAACAATATTGTATTATATTAACACTTTTAGCTGTTTTTTTTTTTCATTAGTTTGGTGGGGCCACCTCCAGCCGAGTTGTGTCTCCATGCTCCTGGTCCAGGGGCAGGGCTCTGACGTCACTTAAACATAACTAATGTTTTCTATAAATAAATAAAATCTAAATTGAATTACTTTTACTTTTTAATTATAAGGCAGGTCTCAGCAATTTACTAAAAGACGTTAATTCCAAGTTTGTGGTGCTGTGAGACGAAGCTAAAGTAAACAAAACTACTTCAGATTCCTTGTCAGCTTTTTCTGCATTTATTTCTCTTCTGTGACCCTCTACACTGCGTTTTAGCGTCTCTTTATGTAATGCATTGTGGTTGGCTCATGTTAGATGCATTATGACCTGGAAATATCAGATTTTCGATCTTTATACGCCAGTGCCGGGCATCGATAAACAGGAAATAGCTTATGCGCGCTAGATTTTTTTAGCTAAACATGTCAGCTCAACATATAAGTTGTTATCACTACACGGCAGTTTAACACAAGATCAAGTCAGTGTTTGGTGAGAAATATATATTCTCTGCTTATATCTGCTTTTGCCATCAAAAGCCACTGAATTGCCCAAAACTGCGTTCTCTCTTGTCCAATCATCTCACTGTACTTATTAGCTACTCTTTAGCTAAAGCGAACCAAGCCAAAGCGACTTCTCTGGGAGCTAATACCCCTGAAAACGGGCCAGCCGCGGTTCACTTTAGGCAGTGGAAACACTTGTACATTGTACATCTGTTCCAAAGTGAACCAAAGGAAATTGTTTCAGAAAGACCCCGTCAAGTACAGAATAAAACCAGGATTGAGATGTCAGTTTAAAACATGAAGTGTATTGAATAAAACACATTCATGGCAGGTCTTCCATCAATTTCTATTATTAATATTTCCTTGTTGCCGTCACAATCAATTGGCTAAACACAGCAGAAATATAAAACCACAAACACAGGACTAAAAGACATGCTGAAATCTCCTCTGCACAATCTTTTATTTCGATTTATGTTTTGGTGAGGGAGTGACTCATGCAACACAACAGCAGCTTCCCCCTCCACCTGTCATCGCTTGGCTGTTGTTGTAAATAAACTCTGTTCTTCAAATATTTGTCGAGCTATATCCCCTGGCCAGCGTTACCCACAATCCTTTGCCGCGTCCTCCTCCCTCCTTGGTTTGTGGAGGTCAGATCGTGCAGAGAAGCTAAATGGAGATCAATATTGCATGTTTATTTTGATGGGCACAGAGATGACTATTGTTGTGCCACGGAAATAAGACCAGTGCACGAAGTTATAAAGCGATCTCTCCGGGGCCCTATTCGAACCCGTCGTACGGTTAGCTGTAAGATTTTGTGCAATGCTCAGCCCACAAGCCGACGTCACCCATGCTCCCACACTGCAATTCTCTATAAATATACAAAAACATGATATAAAACTGTACACAGCAACTTGACAAACCCGATGCGATGTGCAGTCGTTTCATTAGCGGGATGCAGCTGATTGTGTTGTGATAGTGCTCTGAAGGGGGAGTAAGTTAGCGCAGAGAGCAAGGGGAGAGGAGACTCAGAGCGTCAAAAACAAAAGTGAAACTTTTTAATAAGTTGTTTTCAGTAAATATAGCATTTTCAAAACAATAAACTGTAACATGGTGATCTAAATATGTCATGTCTTAGCAGTTAATACCCCATAGACGTGTATCACTCCCTCTTTAAGTAGTTACCAAGTTACCAATTTTACCAGTGATGGAATGTAACAAAGTAAAAAAAGTAAAACTAATTCACTTAAGTACAATTTTTAGTTATACCTTATACCTTTACGTCACTACATTTGAGAGCACGTATCTGTACTTTCTACTCCACTACATGTTTTGAACTGGATTGAAAAGTAGAGTAGTAGAGACTTACTGCAGTAACTGAGGGATTGTATATAGTGAGTAAGTAACATTTATTTATAGAGCACCTTTCACAGAGATCAGTTCACAATAAAAATTACCAGGAAAATTAAAAAACAAAACAAAACTCAAATTCAGATTATTATGGCATCCCTTGATTAAATATATGCATAAATGATTGTTATTAATTTGGGGTTAATTAATACTGTAGCCTAGTAAGAGGTTAAAATGAAAATTCTATTAAAAAACAAAACATATTCTATAGCCATTATTAATAAATATATGAGTGGATTTGATCAAGAAGATTTTATTGCACACAGTTAACATAACATTTAGATCACCATGTTACCTTTTATTGTTTCTTTCATTTTTGACCCTCTGAGTTCCTCCTCCCTTTGCTCCCGCGCTAAGTCACTCCCCCTTCAGAGCACTATCACAACACAATCAGTGTACATCCCGCTAATGAAACTACTGCACATCGCATCGGGTTTGTGAAGTTGTTGTGCACAATTCTGTATTATGTTTTTGTATATTTAAGAGATCACTAAATTATTCAAACATGCATGGATGACATATAAAACCTCCTCAGGCACAGTTTTGACGTTTTGATGTTATAACATGGTAGAAAGCTTCAAAAAAGTCAATTTTGCATGACACCCCCTCTTTAACACTGCAGTACAAAGATAAAAATGACAGATTTTTTTTTTCACTTTTTTCACATTGCACTTTTGTTCCTTTATAATTTTTTCTTCAAATAACTAAGCTCAAAATAGACTCCATATTCATTAAAAGCAGTTAAAACCAACCGATGTGAATGTCTAGACACATTAGTGACAGCAGTAGCTTATGGCCTACGCACTTCCTCCTCCACTCAGACAGTTAAATCAGTGTTAATAACAATAGACCACACATCCAAATGAGGTATTAGCAATTCAAAACGTTCTGTAAAATACGCACTGGAAGTAAATAGGGCAGTAATCTCCTTTGTGGTGTGGTCACATGCAGCGGTCAGACAAAGACTACTTTTGTTTTGGAGATTTGGTCAACGCTAAGAATGCCGTCAGTAGCATTAGATCTGTCGTCATTGGAGGATGTGTTTAGGGTTTCTGCAGTGTTAAAAGAAAAGAATTAGTAAAGTAAGTACGGTTACTTCAAAATGGAAATGCTCAATTGTAAATGATGTAATACTTGATTATAATATAAATGTAAAACTGTAAAAGCTAAGTATTGCACTGACTCCCACAGCTACTACAGCTACTTTTAGTACAGGTGCTTCTATACCTTTAACTACTACTACTACTACTACTCCTACTGTTACTGTTGCTACTGCTACTACTGCTGTTACTACTACTAAGACTACTAATGCTACTACTACTGTACTACTGTTATGTTACTACTACTACGACGACTACTACTACTGTTGTACTACTACTACTACCGCTGTTGTACTTGTCGCCTGAAAGTACAACTGAAACTAAAACTATTTTAATTAGACACAGACAGCTCTTTAATGAACTTTGCATTAATAATTTACATTCCCTGTCACTATGAAAGTTATAATTGATTCTGACAGAAAATGCATAAAACGTTGTTAATGTTTGCTAATGTATGCAGCAGGTTTTCAAAATGGACTCCTCTGAATGTGCCTCCTCGCATAATAACTGTTCATAATAAATGCACTTTATGAGGCTGGCTTCGTTCAGAATGGTCACCTCTGGTACTTCAGTCTCTTGTAAGTGAAATGCACAAATATGGTGGAAGCATGACAGCAAACATGACATTTAACAGTGAAGATGTATGGCTAGATATAATGGCTATACATTGCATGGTATAAGCAAAGTGTAGCGTAGGATTGTTACGTAATGTTAGAGTGGCTGGTTATCAATCATTACAGAGCCCACAGTCAATGAAATAAAAGCTTTATTTGCATTTTTTTTTTCAGTCCAAGGTTTAGTTTGTTTTTATACCTGACAGTTTTGACCGCTCGCTAGTGATCGTCCTCAGAGTGGTCACGGGATGTTGCTGTGATGTGTCCAGTCCACAGACTGTATAAAAAGTGGACCTAGTGAGTGTGGTGTCACCCATAGCGTTCAGCTCTAGTCAAATGAAGCTCATCAAAGCCAGCAGTTATAGGGCGATTTGGAGCCGAGTTCCGACAGCGATTATCATAGCAACCAGAGAGCCAATCCGGAGCCAGGCTGTTGAAGGTAACGCCCCTTCACCGCTGGTTTAGCAGGGAGCAGGCGCTTAGCAACACTGGCAAACAAACCTGTTGCTAACGCTAGCTGGAACGACCTTGGGGAAAGAAGGCATCTGATTTGTCTATTATTATGTTCATATCATGATTTTACAGACAAAATTGCAAAATAAAAACACCTGGATCATGTAGAGCGGGTTAATATGAACATTTTAAGACTTTTTTTTTTTTTTAAGACAAAATTTTCTATTCATTTTTCTCAAAGACTTTCCGAAAAAAATGTATATGTAAATGTAAAGTTCCAAAGCTTGCTCGGGGGTAATCAGCTACGAGGTAACTAATGACCACAAGACCTATAATTGTATTTAAAATCTGTATCTGAAACTTTGTAAACTGTGAAGTTACTAAAACATTGAGTGGAATCTTGTATTTTAAACTGCCTTTTTGGACTTAAAACAACTGCATTATGGATATTAGTTAGCACGTAGCTGGTTAGCACGTATCTGTTTAGCCTCCGTGGGCCTTTGAACCTGCATTATGGATATTAGTTAGCACGTAGCTGGTTAGCACGTATCTGTTTAGCCTCCGTGGTGCCTTTGAACTCTTAATATTTGAATTTTCCGAAAAGTCTAACACAGGAAGTGCTTCACTGTGTTTTTAAACCCCATACACTTTCACTAGAATCATTTCCATAATTTCAGCCCTGGAATTTCCAACCTCTACTAAATAAAAGGTAAATTGTAGCTGTTAACTTGAAAACTACCGCTTCATGACATCACAAGGTGGAACTGAGCACTTTGAGTAATGCTGCATTATTGGGCTGGCTACATCTCCCAAGCGCAAACGTGTGAAAAAAACATAAATCCAGGTATATTTTTGAGGAGGTAACAACATTATAACATGGTTTAAACCTTACAAGAGTCAATTTTGCGTAATATAGGACCTTTAAACCCTCACTGCAGATGGCTCGTCGGCTTTCAGTTCATGCCGTGCCTCATCTTCTCTCATTGTCACTCTCTACTCTCCTCGATCTCATGCTCCATCACCACCAGTGTCCAGACCCAGGGGAAAGACATCTCCTAAACGACATCTAATCTGCCACTGCCTATCATCCCAATGTAATAAAGCTTCCGGATGCTGCTCTTTGTTTCTGTCTTTCCAGGTTGAAATTGGACCCGCTCCAATTTGTCCACGAAGCAAACCTGTCCCCCAGAGCCGCACACAAGGATCGTATCTGCATTTAACACTGTAAATAATCAAAGTGTCACTCCCTCACTGTTCATAAACGAGTCGGCTCTTTGGAACGGTCCCTTGGCGTGACCAGTTAGAACCAGATCTCATTTTTTAAAAGAACTGAATCTTTTTCGTTCGAATTTTTATGTATTTTGGCAAACTGAGTAACTCTGAACCAACACGAGAATCAGAACAGAAGCAGAGCAGGCGACACGAGTCAGAGCTTTGTGAACAAAAAACATATTTGCAAGTTCACATTACTTTGATTTTAAGACTATTTATGTGACAGGCCACAGCGTTTACTTTAAAGAGGGGGGTATTTTACTTCTATGGGGTATTAACTTCCCCCCCACACACACGCGCCTCCCCCAGGAACATCTAATAAGTCATTTATCCCCACTACAGTAACTGTCTCGGATAATACCAAGCGCCACTGTTTTATTTCAGCATTTTATAGTGTTGTTTGTTATATGTGTCTCTGGAGGGGCTGTGGGTGATTATGTTTGCCTGAATAAACCATGCTGAAGACACATTTCCATTTTATCTTGGGACCGACAAAGTTTACTCTAACAATAAAAAGCCCGTTAATCCAGATATTGTAATTCGCCCGCTAATATTGTCATGTGACTGATGACATACTCAAATCTCAAGTGACTTCCGTTAATGACAACAATAGTGAATCAAATCTCTGTCGCTCCCCAATTCCCAAATTAATAAAACGTTACGGTGAGATAATCCTACATGGGGCGAGACGAGGACACGACTTCATGGACCTGATCTCATTATTATCTATTGAAGGAACCAAACACCAAACACTAGTCAAATATATAGTGATAGTTGCATAAGGAAGGGATGACTTTGCTGTAGTTTCAAACATATGAGTTCACGCTAGCAAAATGTATCTTACCACTAGACTCATAATGGAATAGAAAACGAAAACATGACGTAGAGCTGGTCTGAGGGCTGCGTTTGGCCCAGTGCAATATAACTCCTGGATTAGCCATAATGGGGTCTATATTATTCTATTTTCTGATCTATGTTATAATGTTGTTTCCTCATCACACCTGGAGTTGCGTTTTGTTTCATTCACACATGTTCAACGCACAAACCCTGCATATTTAAGCCGTTCTTCTGCGCTCTGTTCCACCTTGTGATGTCATGTGGTAATGCAGGAAGTGCTCCACTGCCATACACCTTCACTTCACATATATATTCGCTCCCTAGTCAACTACTAAACTGTTAGTTGCAATTTTAATTAACAAGCTATATGGCTACTCTGCTCCATGGATATTTTCAACCACTTCCAAACATGCAGACATCTTTCTTCGTTTACATATAGAAGCATTAATAACAATTAAGAGTACTAATTGGTTGTGTTGCCTGGACGCGGGTCACATGACTAGCCCCGATAAGGAGCATGTGCAACAGATGGACCCAAGTTATTTCTATCCTTCCAATGATAATATTAGAAAGAAATTGCGAAGACATCATGGGTTATATTTGTTAACGTTGGTAAAATGGTAAATGGTCACGTTTTTATAAAGCGCTTTTCCACCAGTGTCTTGCTCAAGGACACAACGACAGCATTCATCTGTGAGAGCTGGAATCGCACCGCCAACCTTCGGATCAGTGGACAAATGTTCTGCCAACTGAGCATTGCATTTAATCTTTTTAAAGGCCTTAAAAGTGAACTACTGCTAACACACTTTTTTTTTTTTTTACAATTTTCAGAGGTCAGAGTGGAGCAACAACAACTAGCATGCTAATGTGCACTTCATGATAATTGCACTTATTTTGACCTCAAGAGCTGCTTATGCAACATATCTGTCCTGAAGCAAAAAAATACCTGACTGTTTCGCAGCCCTTCCTTCGTCTTGCCTCGGTACACGGGGCATCTTGACAATCTGAGCTGAAATGTCAAGTTGAGAAGACGAGAACGAACACAGACAGGAGAGGTGTGAACGCGAGCGAGGGATCAGAGGAAAGAGGTCAGCCCAAGCGTAAGAGCGGAGCAGGAGGGAAAGTTACTGCTTGTATTATAATGCTGTTTATATCTATCTGTTCAAAAGGTGGGTGAAGTGTCTTGCCCAAGGACACAACTACAGTATGTATGGTGGGAGTCGGGATAGAACCAACTTAGTTTACGTTAGCGAAAACTGAACCACAAAGACGTTTGGTCGATGTGTCATGGTTCATTTATTATGTAACTTTTCTGGTGAAGTGGCAGGTCAGCTCTGTGGAGAGGCGAGCCCACGATAGGAGTAATAATGTATGTTTTTCAAGGTATTTTGGATTATTCAAAACACCTGTAATCGACTAAATGCAAGATAGATGTTTTGATTTTGATTTTTTCCCATGTATTTGAGCAAAATTTGCCTTGCGCCAGTACAGGTATATTGTATAATAAGCTCTAAAGGTCAAAATAAGTCCGTTAGCAGGAATTGCACGTTAGCACAGCAAAACTCCGCACTAGTCTCTGAGCTGAGCGGTGATAAGTGCTTATAAACTCATCGCGGTGAATAATAGGATGCAGTAATAATCAGGTACAGTGCCTTTAAGCTGTCAGCTACATGTCACTCATCTCTCACCATGTCCAGAACAGAATACAGTGTTCTAGCCCGGAAGGTCTGAACAAACTGATGCTGTGTCTGATGAAACTAGAGTGCGTTTCAAACCGCGGCGCCCCCTGCTGCTCCTCTTCTCTGCTGCTGTCAAATTGACCTGATGTAGAAGTTGCTAAGTGCTAACACCTCCAGCACAGGGCTCGCTCACCCCCACACATTCCCCTGTAAGCGCTGTCAGTTCTACCAGCTTTGTTACATTAGCAGCAGTGTGGGAAATGTCAGTTTGAAAAAGCAGTTACACATTACAAGTAACTTTAAAATATACTGTAATCACTACAGTAGTTACCTCAAGAAAGTTACATTATTTGGGAATTACTTTATTTGTAGTATAACCATAGACTGTATATATAAATGGACGTAGCTAACCTGCTAGCTGCCACGTTCCAAAGAGGAAGTGGGCATGGGCGCATTTCCGGCTCCATCGATTCTGGCTCCAATCCACTTTCATTGAAAAAACGGTCGGCCTTCTCTCTGTAACTGCTGCTGTGAGACTCGTCATTTTGGTCTTAAAATGTTCGTATATCTATTTATTTTTTTTGGCTTTTGGTCTCTAAAAGTGTTTAATAATGTTGATGCCTGGAACTCATTAGCGAAGGGGAACACGTTTGGACTGCTGCAAAATGTTTAAAATGAAGTTTAAAATGAAGCTTAAAATGAAATTTAATATGAAGTAGTCGTTTTCACGTTTTTAAGCCACAGCGCCTTTATTATTTTATTGTTGACCTTTATTTAAGGGACCAGACGGGACCCTGTTGTACAAGCTTTTAGTGGTAGGGGAAACCAGAGCACCCAGAGGAAACCTACACAGGCACAGGGAGAACATGCAAACTCCACACAAAAAGCCTGCCGGGAATCAAACCCAGGACCTTCTTGCCGTAAGGATTTCATGCATGTATGGGAAATCTTTTTTGTTCTGAATTTGAGGCGGCATTGCTATGAAAATTTCAGTTTTTACCTACCACTGCTCTGTATTTCCTTCCTTTCTTCAATATACTTTCTTTCAAAGTCGTAGATGTCATGTGTAAAATGCTACATGCAGGAGTTAATAGTGGGTAGAAGATGCAGATGTCACAGCTGCAGGGGAAGAGCAAAGAGGATTCCTGAAAGTAGGGACGGGGGAATCAAGTCAAAGATGAAAATATTACGTCTATGTAAGTCTATGCACGTATGTGTCTTTGACGGTGTTGAGCTGCTGACATCTGAATGCATCTGGTTAAGAGACTGGTGCCATGGTGACCACACATCCACTGATCATAACCATATGGCTGATGACACTTTAGCATAAATCAGAAATCTTATCAAGGGGAGAAGGTTGTACACCCTCAAGATCTGAACGTGCGAGTATCTCTGTCAGAACTCTGTCATATTAACATGTCCTTTCAAATATGTTTTTATGTCAGCACAAGCACACAGAGTTCACATTCTCTTGGAGAGGTATGTGTACTGTTACTTCAAACTAATATTTCTATGACTATGACTTGAAAAACACACTTCATAGTGCTGCAGCTCCCTCTGCTGTCAGCATCGAAAAATAAACAATGAGAAATAAACATATGAAATCCCAAGGAAACGTGAATTTTATGCTAATAGAGTTAGTTACTTAGAATAGTTTGTTGTGATCACAGTTTGACTGCAAAATGAGTCCGGAGATGGCCTATGGACTTAAAAACTGTAAAGGAGAAGTCCAGATTTTTACCAGTGACGCAACAATTTGGGAAAATTGCGAAAAGAGGCTTTTTGAGTGCTCAGAGAAAACGACTTTGGAACGTTGGATGAATGATTTAATAAGCATGAATGAAGCAAAATACAACTCCAGGTATGTTCTTGATGAGGGGATAACGCTATAACATGGTTCAAAGGTCAAAAAAGTTAATTTTGCATAATAAGTGTTCTGTAAAACTAGCAGTACATTTTTACTTCAGTATACTGCTTCTTCAAAGTCACTCTAATGTAATTGTAACTCATTTTAATTAGAACACAACCCCTAAAACATACCCAAGGCATCTGATGGTGTTCTTTCCAATGGTTGGCTGACTTGTTTCCATCGCGGAGTGTTGGGGGAGCGCTGCAGAGGAGACTTCGTTAGCAGAGGCTAGTCTAACATGAGACTGATGGATCAGGAGGGCCCTTATTGTACCTCTCCAATCCACTGTGTATACATAAGGGCATACTTCACAACAGACAAGAGCACTGTAAAATACACCAGGGTTAATTATGAATGAAATTTAAATCAGTGACTCTCTGGTTGGTGGGTGAAAGCTTAGCCCACTACGCCATTTTTTTAAATTGTATTTTGATTGTAAGTGTTGCCTGGGATCCAGAGTACACACTTCTTCAATACTTTTACAAAGATGTGAGTCTGGTCACCGGGAAATCAGATTAACGTGATCATCTGATCATCTGAACGTGATGAATGAGCGAAGCGCTAAACTTAGGTGAGAGAAATTGATTTCGTTCAAAATGATAGATGACCAATGAGCTTATTTGTTTCACATGTGTCACTGAAAAAAACAAATCTGATTGGACGATCACGTTTAGTTCGGTCTCGAGACACAGTGGAGGGCGTGGAGACCAGACTGATGTCCTTCTGTGTAAAAAGTACAGAGAGATACAAACATTTATACTCACACCTGTATCTGTTTTTAATGTTTTAAATGGGCTTATGTATTTATTTGTTTGTTTTTTGTATGTATTTTTCTGTATTTGAACAGTACACCCATGAAAAAGAGTCTAAGTCTCTCATCTGTATAAATAAAGATAAAGAAAGAAGAAAGAACAGTGTGGCAAATTCTGGTATTTGATCTGAAAAACATAAATAATTCAGGCCAGCTATTATTTCTAACACTGTAATATTTATATGAACAAAAAAAAAAAAAAAAAAACACCCAAAAAAAATTTAATGAATTTTCATGGATTTCCAATAATCCATTTCATTAAACACACACACATTGCTTGACTGCTGAAATTTGAATGTTACAAAGATTAAAATCAATGTTAAAATATTCAGTGCTGCAAATTCAGATTCACTGATTGTTTCTTGAAGTGAATTCATTCAGACGTCACTGGCTTTCTGTAAGTAGTGATTGTTACAAATTGAATGAATTATGTGGATTGGTCTATAGTGTTAAATGTCACGGAGGTTTTGAATGGCAGATTGTGTAAGTGAGAGAGAAATGAAGAGGGGGATGAGGAGAACAATTACATGCGTCGTCATGGAAACCCTACCCCCGACATCTGCAGCCATGATGGTAAAGCATTCACACATTTCACTTTACATCTTAATGTCACCCTCTGTTGTTCTTTCATCTGACAGGCTAGACTACTCATTTCACAAAAACATCATTAAAATAATTATATTTACTCAAAATCTTGCCTATTTTTTTTACTTTTTAAAATTTTAGAGAAGTTTACTTCCTGGTTGGACATTGGCAGCACATAGAAATGATGTCTATGTTGGCAGCAGATGTGCCACGTAGTTACCTAGCAACCATAATGTTAACAAGGGGACAACAGTTATGATTGGACAAATAAACCACACCTTTATTTGGTTAAATTAAGGTTCAAACTGCCAGGAAAATGTGTTCAGTGCGTGTAAACTGTGCCCGCATTTTGGATGGAATTTTCAGTGTTCAATTTTCAGTGACATAGATAAAAGTACTCCCTTTAACAACTCACCACTACTACTGATTTTGGTATTTTGGTAGGCCCACTTTTCTCCTCAACATGTTTCCTCACAAACTGTCACTTAACTGATGTAAAACTTTGATCAATATTTACCACAGGTAGAAGCCACACCAGTATTTTAGGCCTATGAGGTGCATTGTGACGGGACACTGGAGCATTCTACCATAAGAATCAATGCAATTAGAGGTCTACCAAAAGTCATGTTTCACTTTTTCACTTATTTAGATTTTGTATCAACAAAAGACTATGAATATCTTTTATACAGTGTTGGTTTGGATTTTCTGTTAAAAATACGATTTTTATACCAACAACTTTCACCATATTAAATACATAAAGCCTGCACCGGCCTCCTCCACCAGGGCACATCCATCTCAGGTCGAGCAGCCAGCAGGATCCACCAGTCCACACTCACACTCACGGCAGCACCACACGTGTCCATACTTGTATGTGGTGTATATTATATATTGTTATATATCTGTATGTTGTTACAGGTCGAAGGGGTATGGTGCCTGCGCACCACCAGTACCACAACTCAAGTCCATTTAGTGACTTACACCAGTATAAACTTTTATTTTGTAGTCTTAAGTGGGTTTAAGCTGTAACATTTACATGATGCTAGTTTAGCTAAACTAGCACATTTGGACCAGTAAATTAGTGTGCTGAAGTTTACTTGTGGACGTCCATCCTTTTTTCCTGGCTTATATTTATAGTATTACAGTGATCAGATGAAGAAACTAAAGTCTTTGGCTTTGCATCTGTCTGACGCAGCAGCCATGTTGGGACGACATCGCTCCTGTCACTCCTGACAAGCCTTTGTGTGGCTTCTATGATTTGTTTGCTTGCTGTCTGCCTTTCACAGAACCAAACTCAGACCAAACTATGGGTCCTAAACATGGACAGTGCCAGTGACCTTCTCTGTATTATTTACCTATACTCAACCCCTTGAAATCCTCCTGACAGAAATGTAAACTAATATCTATAACATAAAATAAATCAAAACTACTAAAAATTGAATAATTAATATAATATTATTAAGTAAATACGATAATAACACAAAAGAAGGACAGATATAAAAATGAAAATGTGCTCCATCGGAAGAAGGAAAAGGGGACGGGAAATGATCACTATAATAAAATGTCATGAGCGAGATATGAATTATATTATGAAGAAGAAACACATGCACTGTCTTATATTAGATATATGAAAATGCAAAACATGTCAGTTCCCAGTGCATGTAGCCAAACTAACACCTAAGAAAATAAGCATTAAAATAAAGTTCAACACTATTTGGAAATTGGTGAGAAAAAAATCAAATCAAGCGATTATGAGGAGCTTTACAGTTGAGGACCAATAGGGGGCGATGTTGTCCCATAGAAACGCACATCTCATCTCTGCATTTAATACGTGCGCATTGCAGTGAATGGACTCCACTACATTATGATGGTACTTTATGAATGAGATAACAGAAGGGTCAAAGGTCAAACGGGACATTCATTTTCTATACACACCTGTTTAACACCGCTACTTATTTATATTTAAAGGTCTTACTATGCAATTTTATTTTTATTTTTGCTATATATTTTCCTCATAAAAACGTAACCGGAGTTTTGTTTTGTTTCATTTACACATGTTTAAATAATTCTATAAACTTAGTCACCCTCTCTAAAAGTGCTCACTCCCACCTGGTGATGTATCTGGTAATAATAATAATAATAATAATAATAACAATAATAATAACAATAACAATAATAATAATAATAATCTCTATTTTTAAATAATTTCCGTGCTCGAATTGGCTTGACTACAAAGCTAACAAACGTCCATGCTAGCGGCTAATGTTTAGCTTTGTTTACGTGGCTTCCTCGTGTGCCACCAGATCCTCTGCGTCTGTTTATTTCTATGTGAAAATCAGGAGAGTTTTGTCTTTAGTAGTTTTCCAAACATATACATTACTATAAGTTAGTTATAAGAAATGCAGTGGTGGAAGGAGTATTAAGTAAAAGTACAGATATTGGAGCAAAAAAACCAAAACCAAAAAACAAAACAAAACTCAAGTAAAAGTATCACATGAAACCCGCTTAAATGTGTACTTAAAAAATAAAAAGTAAACGTATTTTGCGCATATTTTGCGCTCCAAATTTAGTGATTTTTAGTGACAACTATAACTAGGTTTTCAGCATCAAGTCTTAACTTACAATTTAAGGCTATATAAAAATAAAAATGATGATAGGAACAAAGAGACATAGAAATAGGCAATAAAATAAGCCTAAAATAAAAGTCTCCTAGATGTGAGCAGGCCCGTGTATAGGCCAACATGCTAATCAAATGTCATCACTGATATCGGCAGAGCTTTAATTAAAACCAGATCACACATAAACCAAAACATCTCGCTAATGTATGCATGCATATATCCGGAGCCTAGGTGTGTGAGTCTGTAATGAGTTCATTAATTATCTTTCCTTCAGTTTATGTGGCTGGTTCTCAAATGTTATTTTCATTGACGTTCCATGAAGACGTGAAGAAGTGTTGTAGCCCCATCTGCTGGACGAAGCTGAGCAAAGCAACAACACCAGCATAGGAGTAATAATAAAAAAGACAAAAAGAAAAAAAAAAAGATTTGAACCAGGTTTGAACCAGTGGCTCGTCAGTTGTTGGGCATGTTCTCACTGCGTTGTAGTTTTGAAATGATCACAAAAAATATATATAAATAAAATAATATAAATAAATAAATAACAATAAACATAAT
>KN469012.1:23401-33408 GCA_000787095.1 Periophthalmodon schlosseri | reverse complement strand
GTGTGTGTGTGTGTGTTAAACATATAAAAACATATTTTATTGTAAAAAATGTGTGCACAATCCAACTAGTTTGGAATGATATTTTATAGTTGAAAACCTTCAAATGCTTAACTGTCTAAATGGCATATCTTATTTACAATTTTGCTGCTATTTATGGTTCATTTTAAGCTGTATAAAATGCCTGACATACCACACTGTCATATTTTAAAATAAAGTATTTGGCAATTTTCCAGCTATGAATGACAGAGATCACATTATCTTGATTTGAAAACCTTCTACGCTAAAGTAGCATAATTATGCTTCATTTAAAACTAGCTGCACCAAAACTGATATTTTTGGCTTTTTACGGAAGGATCAAACCACTTGACATTGAGGTAATGAAGTCATAACCATTTAAAAAATGGCCCATCTGCTGCAATATTATGCATGGTTTGGTACAGGTTTTATGGATAATGAGTACTTATTCCAACCCTGAGTGTATTGGTTCATTATATTTAAGTTATTTTCCGGTGAGAGCAGCAGGGGAGGGACAACGACCTAGAGACTCTGTTATTGAGTGACATATTACACTTTTACCAAATATCACTCCATTTGTTCAGCTCAGTGATTGTGACAAAAACAATATGCCAGCAGTCATTTCTTCAGCTTAAGGTCAAGTTACAGTAACACTGATTTAGAATATAAGCAGAATTAGAATACTGAGAATAATCTATAGTATGACAACTTTCAAAAAGCTAAAGAAAAAAAACTTAAAACAACAGAAACTGCAGTATGTTCTTCCAAAAGGGATATAAGGCGATATTTTTGTACCTACCATTGACTTTTTCTACAGTACTTACAATACTCAGTCCAGACATTTATAAACCCCTTTAAGACAATTTTATGGAGTGCAAAATTCTGATTATTGCTATCAGGAGAGGAAAAAGATTCATTTTGGTCAATAGTGCCCAACCCTAGTGTAAGTGGAGTGAATTTTCAAATGGTGACACTGACAGACAGCCTGCATATTCCATTAGAACCATGCCAGTTTTAACATCAGCTTCATGGGAACACCATTTTGTGTCATTTTGTCAAATAAACACGCCAGCCTCCACGGTCAGATTTGTCATATAATCAATAAATATTTCATGGCGACTCAGGGACTTGAAATGAAATCAAAACAGCAAAGCGGATCACAGCACCCGAAAATCCCTAGCAGGGCTGTAGTGGAAATATGGTGTGTGGTTGAGTTAAATGGGATGTGCACTTTCTCCTCTTCAGTGCCTGAGTTTGATTGACTTTGCTATGGTGGAATCCCGCTCTGTAATTAGCAGTAATTGCATGTTTGCCCGTCTATGGCTGTTTACATGCGTTGTGTTTAATTTTAGCTTAGTTCATTAAATGATTCCCAGCTCTCACTTATTTGAGAGCTGGTATAATTACAGTGATTGTCAATGGAGGCAAAACGCTGAGGATCAGAGAGACTTTTAGTATTGTGCGCATGAAAGGCTAGTGTTACAGCTGCAAGAGAACGAGAGCCATTTGATCTGCAGGAGTGTGTAAAAGACTTTTAGAGGAAGGCGATGAACAAAAGAAGAGGTATTGATTGACAAATATCAACAATGAAAAGAAAAGGAGAAAGTGTAGAAATGTGAAAGTATAGAATTATGGTTTTATATATGAAATTGAAATGAAAGAAGTGAGCATAACGCAATGCTCTGCAAAAGTGAAGAGGTTCTGTCAAGACTGAACCTATAACTTGGAGATATTCTATGTATGTCAGTAGTTATCAAAGGTTTCAAGCTAAGTACCACCAAAGAAAATATCTGGCTTTCTGAGTACCATCAGATCAAAACCAGGCCCATAAAAGAGCTTTATCATGTCTAAACTAGGGCTATACCTGTGCTCTGAAAATGGAATACTAACAAGGTATTTCTAAACCAGATTCAAGCCAAATGAGGAGAAAAATACTAGCAACATTTAGTCCAAATTAAAGACTAGAAGTGCAGAGGAGTAGGTACTAGTTTAGGGGTAAATCTAGGGGTAAAAATAATTTAGCTATAGACTTACCAAATGATCTTTTTGTGGGTGAACTAAGCCTTTCCTGGTCTTATCAAATACTTACAAAGTTGAACAATAACACATACTATTGAAGCAAAGGATTTTGTTTTTCCCAATGTAAACAAACTTGTCCCTCTTGTCTCTCATGTGGTTGGCTTTGAACAAACTCCAAATGATTTCCCTTTAATGAGCTCCTGTAGTGGAGGAAGCACCCCCCTCTTCACTGTTGGGACGGTGGAGAGGTGCTGTGACTGGCAGCAAACACATATCCAGAGACCTGTTCCTCTTGACTGACTACACTGCTCCAAATGCTCAGGCTGACAGCTCCAGCCCCTCTCCTCCAACCAGGAAGTCATCAGAAACAGTCAGGGCACCCAAACCAGGAACTAGAGTTGGGCGATATGCCAAAAAATTAATATCACAATTTTCTTAGAGCCAGACCACGATTTCGATGTGATCACGATTCATATAGACTTACAGTATTATCTTTATATTACCTATAAGAGGTACTACTGTTATCACAATATTAACATTTTAGACTCAATTTCAATACGAAGGAATTCACTCAATATTCGATACTGATTATGATACCACAATGAAGATGAAGAAATGCTCCTTTTTTCGTGATAGAATGTAATTTTCATATACAAAATAGTAGTACTTTCTTTATCTTAGCATGAGGTCTTATATTCGTTCTGATAAAGCTCAAAATCATATTAAAACTGTTCAGTGTTTCGTATTGATTAGTATCTGATTTTTGGTACTTTTGACAACCCTAATTGATACATAAAGTTATTTGCTTGTTCTGGGAGTTCATACTTCATTCTCATTACATAATTCCATGTGTCACTCACGCAGGGCCTTTTGGGCTATTGACCAATGGGAGAAGGGTTGAGGAAAAGTGTCTGTATTTTATCTTAGAGCTGCATTAAACAGTGAAACTCTTAATCACAATATGATATTAATCAGAATATCACCAAAATAGCGAAACATCACATGGGTCAGATCACAGTTCGATTTGTATCACCATATCGCCCTTTCTAACCAGGAAGTACTTCAGTGTCATCATCATTTAAGATTCAGTGTGATCAATGTGGCATACATAACCAGCAAACAGATAGCCTAGCCACCAGAGCCTTGGTTTGATTAAAAGCACTGGCAGAGTCCTGTATTTGCATCATTTTTTATGTTCACCTAAGGCTCCAACTTCCAGGAGCTGAGAGGCAGTGATGTCAAGAGCCATGTTTGTATTTACTTTTATTCACACAGACCACATAGCCCCTGTCATAAAGGCCTTTTCATACACATTGCAGTCACCATAAGCAACTACAACTGTCTGTCTTGTCTGTAATTTGGCTATAGGGCAAAGTATAAAAATATAATAAAAAAGTGTAAAATGAACAGCGGAGACAATAAAGATAATTGAATCACATCAAAATGGCACTTAACGTTACAGTAGTTATGATCATCTTTATAGATTTCTGAATGCCTTTTTTAGGCTTTTCTTCCATATTAATAGAATTACTGGCACTGCAAAGCTCTTGCGTCAGAGTCTTCCATATGCTCAATACATTAAAAGACAAAGTGGACTTGATGGCTAACAATAAGTGCCATTGTGCTAATTAATGCAACGCAGCTGAATCGTCTTAGATTTCACTTTACATTTCACAGCTCAGATTCACAAGATTTACACACATTAATACAACGTTAGGGGTTGGGACATGACTGTACATGTTACGTATTCATGAGAGTTAATTTGCTTCCACTGAAACATGTTAAAGGAGTGCGAAAAATAACATAACATACTTAACATATTCAACCATACCAGACATTAGACTCCCAATAGTGGATATGTTTTGTACTAGAACAGTGTGTCCTTGTATTGCTTTGTTTGTGCTAAAAAAAATATTTAATAAGTTGCGTGTCAGCATGTGTTCAAACTGACTAAAAATACAAGCTTAAAATATCACCTGTGGAAACTGTTGTGCATTGCTTTATCAACAAATGAACCAACACAATAGTGACATTTAGGAACTCAAAATTCACTCTAAAATACTTCAACAAACTGAGTTAAATTAAAATGCTCTGTTACCTTAAGGCTAATAATATAGTCATTATGTCAGGGATATAACTGGCTTTCAGTCCATTTGATTGTGTGGCTGGAATGACTTGGCCCTGATCAGTGGACCTCTACATTAGCCTACAGCACTGCAGCAGATTATGTGAATGCACTGACCTTGGTGAGCAAACTCCAACCAGGAAAAGAATGAAGACTGACACAAATGTAATGGATTGTTTGGGAATATCAGGCGCCCATTCTCACAGACATTGGACCGCAGTTTAGAGAGGATATTATTCTCAAATTGGTCACCGAAACTGTAAATTGCTCTCAGTGATTCAAAGTCACCCTATAAATGGCATGAGATAATAAATGACTTTGGACAATATTACAACCTCATAAAAAAGAGCAATTTGTATGTTGACCTCCTGATTTTGATTTAATAAAGTGGACATTGTTACTTAGTCTTACACATGCACTATGTACCTTTTTTGTGGAGGTAAGCATATGACGGGCGACAGTAGCTCAGCTGGTAGAGCGTCAGATCCACTGACCCACAAGTTGGCAGCTCCAACAAATGAATGCTGTTGTTGTGTCCTTGAGCAAGACACTTAACCCACCTTGCCCCCAATGTCTGCGTACACTGGTGTATGAATGTGTGTGTGAATGGGTGAGTGGTTTCTTGATGTAAAGTGCTTTGAGCCTTGAAGGTGGAAAAGCGCTATATAAAAATGTGACCATTTACCATGACAGCATCAGGCTAAGTTACAGGTCAGATCTGTGGAGAGGTGATCCCTCTCACTGACTCTTGCATTGTATTGTATTTGTATTGTTCTTTGGTGTATTTGCATGTTTTGTTTTATAAGACTGCACTTTATGTTGCCTTTGTACAGCACTTTGGGCAGCTGTGGTTCTTCTTTCTCTTTCTCTTTGTTTATACAGGGGAATAATTGTTTTTTAATTGTTTTTAATGTGCTTTACAAATAAACTTGACTTGATTTGACTGAAAGGATGCATGTTTTTCACGGTATTAAAAAAAAACAAAAAAACACCTGTAACTGAACGCATTGATAAGTATAATGCCATACTGCGTAATGTTCTATGCAAAGCAAAAACATCTCCATGGTAGCAGGCCCCCACCAGAAAAGTGACATAGTGCACCTTTAGCTTACCTGCCTTTGTCATTCTACAAAGATACACACTTATGGCTGACAGTGCTGTGTTTCTCTGCTTCTTCGGGCAGCGATTTACCATCCAGCTATTTTTTGTGGGCTAGATCCCCACTATATTGAACCAAGATTACTTCTTGATAACACTATTCTGGCTCGCTCAATCTCCACTTCTCAGAACAACAAACAATTCACACCAAGAGAACAAATAGGAGCATTGCACAAAGCTGTTTTGATCAAAGCTGGTTTAGCACAATGACGCTGGGATTCACTTAACATGACGTGTGCTTAAGTCAGTAGCAAACAGCTCAAGAGTGACATAAGCATTATTTATTCATTTTCTACATTTTATATATCTTTTTTTTATGTCAACTCTTTTGGTCAATGTTTGCTGATAGAAATATTGATAAAACTGTGGTGTGATAGGCCACTGAGAGACAGGGGATGAATCACTTTTGATGGCCTTTTCAGGAAATTGTCAGCCACAGAGAGACCCCTTTGAAAAATCATACAGAGCCAAGCCAAGGAAATTGCCCAGTGAAGATCTGTCAAGACAAAAGTTGCAATAAAAGTTTTGTCGATACGTATCCTAAAGTGGCCAAACACCACTGTAGATGCTATAAACTGTATATTTATTGTCCCATAGGGGTATTTTAGCTAAGCTTTTATGGCCTTAAAACAGCTTAACATTGGGATAATGGAAACGCAATTTGTAGGACATTGCCTGCTTTTATAGGCACTAGAACAACTGCAGTTATGGCCATTCACCTAATATTTGTTTTTGCAGTTTACTGTGTTATTCAAGGACTTGGTGTTTGGTTCAAAAGGTAAACTAAGGCAACTTGCAACTTTAGTAAAGGTGCACTATGTAACTTTTCTTGTCAAGGGTCTGTCACCTGCTTGTCTCCATGGAGATGTTATTACTTTGGCTGACATGTTCCATAGCATCACTTATCTATCTCCATGGAGACAAACAGGTGACTTTGTAGACCAAGTTACTGCTTACACTAAGAATGCATGTTTTTCATAGTATTTTTGAAGCAATAAAACACCTGCAAAGTACAAGATATATTCATTTATTACCAAACAGTGGAACATTCCTGGCAAAGCAAAAACATCTCCATGAAACAAGAAGGTGACAGACCCTCCACCAGAAAAGTTACATAATGCACCTTTATATGCAATAATCTTAACAAGCAAGAAAATAATGAGAGATAAACTCACTAATATAAAGTCTGTAAACCATCTTTCACTATTCTAAATGTCCTGATCATCTGTGCAATTTCTGGTAAATATGTGATTCTTATTGTGAACGTGCTTCTCCAAATTGATTTGCTTAGATCTAACTCGCAGCGTTCAGTGGGAGCAGCCCGAGGTGTATTTTGTCCCATAATTAGATTGCGAGTGATTTAAGGAGTAGATAATTATAGATTAATCTTGTAATCCCAGCGCCCCAAAAGCAAAGGCAGATGTATGTGCAGATAAGGGTTCTGAATGAGGATTTGGGGCTGGCTTTGCAGGTGAAAGCAGCATATGTTGACATGGCTTCCAGATAGGATTTTGACTGTGCGGATTATCCATAGAGACACATCTTATTAAGAGAAAAATGTCTTAGTTATCACCTGTACTGACAGTTAGGACCAGAGTTTTTACCTTATCGTTCTGGATTTGGATGACACAGCTCAGTTTGATTTACTGTGTGCTATTTCTTGCAAGAAAGAATGTTACTTTGAACCCAGCGGTGGAAGAATTCTCAATATTTTCACAATTTCTATTACTCCAAATAAACAAAAATGTATTAACAATAGGCTATTGACTACTACTACTATTACTACTACTACAACTACTACTACTACTACTACCCTACTTCTAAGACTAAAACCCACTACTGCTACTGCTGTTAATAGATGTACTGCTAGTGTAAAATGAGATTAGATTGTGAATATTTTCTTTGGCACCACATAATAATAAACATAAATAAAAATATCTTGGTTATCATATTTAGAGCCATCAACCTAACTTCACTGCATTTAGGTGACACAACACAGTTTTCTTGATTCATAGAGCATACTTCCTCCTACAGGCTTCCTAATTACTCCAGCTCATATAAATTCACTGTACTTCACTCTCCACTCAACCTTGACACACCGGTGAGATAGTTTAAATGACACGAGTTTAGGCAGAATAACAATCCCCCTCCTCCATTCCCATTCATCTCCCACTAACACATTTTGCATTGTATTTGTAAATGGGGAACAGTAACGGTGGTTTGAAACCACTGAATGTTTATTGGTATATAAAGTGTGTGAACTTGATTGCTAGAGAAGGCCAATGTAGGAGTAAACGCTGGGCCTGTCATGACAAATTTCAAGTGCGATAGATTTGCTACGTATAAATAAACAAATTCAATTGGACAATACACAGAGCCCAAAATATTGTGTAGCTTTTTCATTATTGAATGATAACTCAATATAGAAATGTTTGTAACAGTTCCGTTCCACCACTGGTAAACACCAGTGGTGGAACGGAACAAAATAAGTAGTAAAGTATTGTACTTAAGTAAAAAAAAAAATAGGTATCTGTACTTTACTTAAGTACATTTTAAACTGGATACTTTTTACTTTTACTTCACTAGATTTAGGTTTACAGGCATTATATTAGTACTTTCTACTCCACTACATTTTTAACTAGATTTTTTTTTTTAATTATTGTATGAAGCCTGGTGAAAAGCTTGAGTGGTTTATTTTTAACACATTCATAGTTTGAGCGAACAAAAATAAATAAATAAATAAATGAAAGCAGCTAGGAAAAAAATATTGATTCAGTTGTTTTTGTTGATCAAAATTCAGCACAAATCTTCAGCAAAATCAGTCAGTTTGAGGGTTTATTAGATCTCAAAATCTGTGCAAAATACCTTTTTACTCTTTAAGTACATTTTTAAACAAGTACTTTGACATTTTTACTTAAGTAGTTTTTTTCATGTGATACTTTTACTTTTACTTGAGTATTTTTTTGCTCCGGTATCTTACTTTAAGTACTTTTACTTAAGTAACAAAATTGAGTACTTCTTGCACCACTGCTGAACACTGAACAGGAGAAGCTTGTTGGCACCAGTAATAGTGGATGGACAGGCCAAGCTACTCCAATTATACGAGATCCAAGGTCAGTGTAAGTGAAAGTGGCACTGTACTAACATGGGCATGTCACCTTGAACAACAGGACCAACCTGACAGCATCGCCTATAGTGAAGGTACTCAGCTCAGACACAGCTCTGCAGGGCAAAATATGACAACTCTTCTATACAAGGACCAACAGTCTATCAACAGTAATTGTGTTTTATTTAAAGATTAAGGGGGTCATTTGTGACTAACGATGATGTCCTGGTGCTGGCTCTGGAGTTACACAAATACAGTATATTGCTGTTGGGTAAATTTAGTGTAATCTAAAAATGCCTCATAGTAAATGAATGGGAGAGGTAATGGTTTGTCTCTGTGTCAGCAAATAGATACGGATTTTTGCTGCTGCTGTTTTCTGTGTGAAAGGAATATTGCATTGTTGGTATTGTGGGACCTCAGTGATGAAAATGTCTAAGATCAAAACATTTATTTGATGCAAGGTTAATGTTAAGTCCCATAGGAAAATCTGTCCTCTGCATTTGACCCATCCTTTAATGCCTTTGGGGCAACCTGTCTGCAGTGCCCATCTCCAGATCTTCAACTTGGCCTGGTGAAGACTACCTTAGCTGGAGGATTTTACACATTGAATTGGGTACATATAAACCTCTCACTATGTACATTTTAAACCATTCATGTTATTATGGAAAATCCGTTATTGAAAGTGTAAGTATGTTTAATTTGTGGATAGATACTTTGTCCAACTATTTCCTAGCAGATTGGCAGGCTGTGGACAGCTGATTAGCCTGGACACAAGTGTTTCTTAAGGACCTCTGGAGCCTCTTCAGTGATTGCATGAGTGAACGAAGCGTGTGTATGTGTACGGTACAGTAATCAGACTATTTTATTAGAACCCGTCTAGTGCATATCTTTTTTATATTACGTTGGGAGCAGGTGGTTTGTCATTCAGACTGGTCAATATTTGATTTTTTGCTTTGTTGCGATGTGCTGCACTATAAACAGAAGAAAAACAAGTGTGCAGTCTTATGTGGCATTAGGTGGACCCCAAAACACACAGAGGTAGCCCTGCGTATAGCCCTCAACCTATGTATAATGGATATGTGAGTGCGTGAGGAGAAAACAAGTATAGTATAGGAAAAGGCTAGCCAAAAGCGAAAGACTGTTCATTTTTGTGTAAATATAAACTTCCAGAGAATGTAGTTTCCAGATTCTATACCATCTTCACATACCTTAAGTTATAAGTGAGATTTCTTTCATATTTCCATCTTGTCTCCCTTTTCTGAAGTCTTAAATCCCTGGAGGATAAAGAGTTCCTGACTGTATTATCCTACACTGTGTGTCCTCTAATCTTATGGGAAGAAATGTCCAGATTTACCTCAAGAAACCCTATGCCCATTAATTGCTTGTTTTAAAATAGCAATTTGTCCCCGTCTTCTCTATAGCGGCTCCTCGGCACCAGCTGAGGTGTCAAATATGCATTGCGCAGACCAAAAGGATGACACATTTGAGCCCATACATAACAATTTCTCTGTCTGCGAGATTGGAAAGGTAATTTGGGAATATATAATATGCCCCTTCTGCTGGGGGGGGGGGGGGGGGGCATCC